>VDFB02277261.1:0-80359 GCA_007258455.2 Sequoia sempervirens
ATTAAATTGTCCTTATTTTATAATTAGATTGATTAAACATGAAATGTAGATAATAGAAACTAAAATCACAACACCATACACATGGGAACACCAGATTTACATACCCAATGAGGGAAAAACCACAGTGAGGATTAGATCAAAATATAAGTAATAGAAAAACTGGTACAAAGAGTCTCACTGCCAAAATAGGACACACTGTCCAAGAAGGCTCACTACCACAAAAAGAATACAAGAAGATAGAAGAATAATGTTACATAGAGAAAAACTTCTCAATACAACAAGGAGTCCATCACAACTTATCGCACACTTTCATACTCTCACATGAAAGATTTTGGATGCCTTCTACTCACTGCTTTCAGGAACACTAACATGAAGTTTGCACTACTATGCTCAATTTCTTAACATCACATACACTTCACTCACATCACTCTTAACATCACTCTTTGGTTCTTATTCTTTCACACTCCTTATTTCTTCAACACCATACATATTTATATCAAGTTTTATCTCAAAAAATTTCTCCAATGTCAGCCATTATACATTCAAATTTGAAATAGGTCGGCATCCAAACATTCCTGTGGTGGATAGGAATGAAAGGCGACCTACATAAATCCTTAATTAGGACCCAAATAGATCCCAACACACTTCAACATGCTTCTACAAGCCTCACATGTAATGTTAAACACAAGGTCAGCCAACACTCATGCAAAACACCATAGACATTAAGTACACACTTCCATAAAGCAAGCCAAAATTTTCAGACAACATAATTTACTTGAACTCAATCCAAAACAATCCATGAACTACTTGAAATTCATCAAATACTTCAACCAATCTTCACATCAACAACTACTTAAACTCGGGACAACTGATGACCCTTAATTGCATGTTGATAAATGAAACTTACACTATACTACACCAAATCAAGTAAAAACTTGAACAGACAAAGATAAAAACATTATAAGCAACTTCTCAAATTTGTACAGCCTGAATCCAAATAGTGAAGAAACTTGGAGAAAATATATTTCTCCCAGACCACAGAAAACATCACTGAACAACTGGTTCACACATTGGTGAAAATATCTCGCACTCTACAACAATCTAGAAACCAAAATTTTGAATATAGCAACCTTTGTCAACCTTGAATAACCTGTAAGATCCGCACAGGAATAGCATCAACATAGAACGCGAAACACAATATTGGAGCACACTATGAACATTTGCACAACACAATTTACTCTTATTAAATTTTCTCAAAAGCACTTGGAAACCAAGTACCAGAACCATCATCTCATCTCATTACTTCATTCCAACTTATCTTCAGACTCTACAACAAAAGAATAGATCCATGTACTCAAAACACTTCCTCAAGGTCTCAACTATAAATGCACAACCTTTTTTCCTTTTTTCACAATTTTCTCAATATCCTCAAAATCTTCATCCCATAGTTGACATCAATGACAACACCAATCAGCAAACTTCCTGTTGACATCAATGGAAAAACCATCATTCTTGCAACAATCTCCCCCTTTGTCATTGATGGCAACACAAGAGTGAAAAGCCACCAAAGACCACACAATATTTTTGTACACTCTCAAGAATTTTTTGGCAACTTTCCCAAATTCACTTTCAAAAGGATGTACAATATTTAGCACACATCATCTCTAATAAAGGAATCACAATAGATCCCTCAAAGATCAAATCTATCATGGAATGGCCAACACCCAAGAATATGTCAAAAGAACATAGTTTCATCAAGTTGGCTAGGTATTATAAAAATGTCCCAAATTTTTCCAAAATAGAAAACCCCATCACCTCACTCCGAAGAAAAAGAAAACTATTTGAATGGATAGAAAAGTGTGAAGAATATTTTCATATACTCAAAGAGAAATTGACTTTTTCCCCAATTCTAAGAGTACTAGACTTGAAATATCATTTTTTAATCATCATTGACACATTAGGAGAAGGACTAGATAGTGTGCTCATGTAAAATCGACAAGTTGTAGCTTACAATTCTAGGAGATGGTGCAGGAGCACCTAGGCTGACCTCCATGTTAGTTTGCATAATTTTGGCTTGTACCTGATCTTGGCCAAATCAGGACTTCTTTATGTTTGTTTTGGGCTTTGTAGATCTTGCATTGGTGTGTGAAGAGTTGGTCTCTAGGACTAAACTCTTCATTAGGTTATTATTAGTGTTAAATTGTGCTTTATTAAGTTTTGGACAGTCTAGGTTAGAATACAATGCCTTAAGTGTGTCTTAACCATATCTAATTTATTAGAAGATGCCAAAGAACGGTTAAGGGAGATGTAGATTATTCGAGATCAAGGTGTTAGAGGTCCTATGTTTGAGGATCATCGCACAATTATGGCATTATGGAAGTGGAAAAGTTGTTTCAAAACTGCATGGTAACGCCTTGTTAGGTTGCATGCAGCTGGAATGAAGTAGAATCCCTTGAAATCAGGGATATGGAGTGACCAATCTCCCTTGAAACATGGAAATGGCATCCCTAATACAATGTTGGCTCGTAGAAAGAAAGCAGTTGTAATTGTAAACAAGTTTTGGTGGGTGAAAATAGAGACAGTTAGCAGATTTTAAAAGATTTTCTGTGTTTTGGAAAACCCTGTGTGTTTTCTGTCAAATGTGATATTATGAATTACATGCTCTGTTTAGCATTGGAATAGAGTTTCTTAAACATTATCTAACATCTTTTCCCTTGTAGACAGCTTGTTGATTCAAGATACATGCATGCTAGTTAAGTTTTGAGTTGACAGGGATAGTTGAAGTCTGTATTTATGTTTCTGCTCGCGTACTTTGAGTAACAGAGATTAGATAAGGCATTTGGAATATAGATCTCTCATTGTTTGAGTTCATTAGGTAGATTTAAATAAGAACATTCTGGTATTCAAGTATTTCTAGGATTGAGTTGTTGGTTTTTTTCAAAGATTAGGAAGTAGGGACTATCTCTCTGTTTTGAGTAGTGAACTTCAAATGGCCCTCCCATAGACACTGTCCACGGGGATCCCCTGAGATTAGTTGAATATGGGAGAGGAGCCATCTTATTGTATATATTTAGGGATAGGAGTGGTGAGGAATCAAGCACTGAGTGTTAATCCCAAACCCTAGGCGAGCTAGGTCTGTCCGGTTAGGGAATTGGGAGTGAAAAACAAAGAACCAAGGCAGGGGAAGGTACATTTGTACAGCCAAAGTACATTACCAGGTGGACTATGCCTAAAGACAAGGAAATCAGAGTGATGAAGGACTGAGCAATTCTCTAGAGTGAGAAATCAACAAGCAAACAGCAAAACCCTAGAAAATAGGGCAATTAGCCCTCCTCTCCAAGATCTCAGGAGTTAGCTGTACGGAACAGTTAATGACCTAAGAACTTTTGCAAGATTTAAAGATGGAAAAAGGGTATCTAGAAATGTCCTTTGTTTGATAGGTTATGTGGTAAATTGGAGAGTAAAAAGCCAAATACCGACTGGCAAAGGCTAGAAGAGTGTTAGGACTGTCCAAGGTAAGTACACAAAACGGGTGATTTGAAGTTTGAACCTAAGGCAAGATGTACCCATTCGGAGGTGAAATGCAAGAAGCCAACATCTCTAGCTCCCCTGCAAGAAGTTCAAGTCAGTTGGAGAACAGGGCACTTAGATTCTTCTAAGTCCAAGGTAGAGCACTCAAGTTACAAGAAGTGTTGAATCCTTCAAGGTGAAGCACAAGAAGACTAACTCTTGTGACAGAGTTGGAAGAGAGCTTAGTTAATGATCTAGGCCAGTTTAGAACCCTGAGGCTATCAGGTTCTTGAGTGAAGACAGAGGAAAAGGTCTTCAAGTTGGTTAGTGCAAGCACACCTTGGAGGCAATCATACACCAATATTGTGGCCTTATAAGCTTAATTATGATCTGTGTGACTTGGAGTTAGTTGCAAATGTACATGTCCTACAAGTATGGAGGCACTACCTTATGGGGAAATGATTTGAGCTCAACTCGAGCATACCAAGGTCTTAGGTACATTTTGACTCCACCAAACCTAAATGTACATCAAAGACATTGATTAGAACTCTTGTCAGACTATGAGTTTGATATTATTTATATTGAAAGGGAAATATAATTTAGTAGATGTGTTGAGTCTCAAGAGGCATATTGCAACAATGACCTCAATTTGAATAAATTTTTGAGAGAAAGTGAGAACAAATTCTCAAGTAGATGAATTTCACGAGCAAGTCAAAAGAGAACTTTTAGAAAATCCTCAAGATATCAAATATGAAGGGTATAGATTTGAATAAAATGGGTTAATGAGGTATAAAGATAGAATGTATCTAGTCCAGGACAAGACAAATTGTGGAATCTTGTGTTGAAGAAATCATATTGTGCTCCTTATTTAGGACATCCAAGAGTAACAAAATCATTAACATATTCGAAACCACTTTATTTTTGAAAGGGTATGAAGCAAGATATTGCAAGTTTTATAATTGAATTCTTAAAATTTAAGCAAGTCGAAGTTGAACATCAACATCCAACAAGATTGTTATAACCTCATGATATATCTAAGTGGGAATTAAAAGTTATTAGTATGGTTTTTTTCCAAGGTTTACCCATGACGAAAAATCATCACTATAAAATTATTGTAGTAGTGGAAAAACTTACAAAAGTAGCTCATTTTTTTCTAGGAAACCTCATCGATGGAGCACCTATCCTAGCAAGAAGATTCATGCAAGAAATTTTCATATTACAGAGAGTTTTTGATAAATCTATCTCAAATAGAGATGCATAGATGAATTCAAGGTTCTCACAAACCTTGTTTTCAATGCTAGGAACTCAATTGAATATAAATTCAGCCTATCATCCAAAAAATGATGGTGAAAGTAAGAAAATAAATCAAGTGCTAGAGGATTTGTTGAGGATGTATTGCATGGATCAATATTAAAAGTGGGAGGATTACCTTCCATTAATCAAGTTTTATTACAATAACTCTTATCATTACACTATTAAAATGACTCATTTTGAACCATTATATGGAAAAAAAAATTGAACTACTATAAGTTGGGATAAAATAGAGTATAGGATTAGCCTTGGGCCATAAATGTTGATGAAAATGAATGAAAAGGGTAAACTAATCTAAAAGAGACTAGCAAAATTAAATGATAAACAAAAGAGTTATGTTGATGTCAAACATACTCCACAATAGTTTTCAGTTGGAGATAAAGTTCTATTAAAATTAAAACCTCAGAGGAGCTCGATAAAATTTGGAAAACCAACCAAACTAGCACCTAAATATGTGGGTTCATTCAAGATCCTAGTAGTAATTAACCCAATTTCTTACAAACTAACTCAAGCACTGAATATTTCTCATATGTAAAGGTATGCATTTGGTTTTAATCATGTTCTTGATTGGAATACTCTTCATGTTCTAGATCCAAGTGTGGTTAGGATTGAACCTCTTAGAGTAATCAAGGTTTGCAAGCTCTAGTTGTGCAATAGAGATGTCACTCAGTGCAAGGTTCAATGAGACCAATATTTGAAAGGTAGTGCCTCCTGAGAAGATTATGAAGAATTCCACCATAAATTTCCTCATCTATTTAATTAAGTTGATTTATAGAAAATTATTGTTCTATGTTGACTCTAGCTAAATAATCATTGAGGATTTCCGAGAAAAGCCATGTCACACTCCATTTTTGGAAAAGTTTAAAATGTGATTTTAATTAAGACGTTACGTATTTTCAATCATTTGATCAAAACTATGGTTTGTGGAAATTTACACTAAAATTGTTCTTTTTATTTATGATGTACTAAAAGAAAATATCAGTTAGATATTTTATTTAAAAGACATAAATGTGTATTTATTATCATTAATGATGATTATTATTGAATGATTAATATTGTGTTATGATAAGATAGTTAGTGGACTAACTACCTTGTTGGGTGAATGAGGTGGATGTAGGAAAAAGTAATCGCCCCTCTCAAACTAGGAGAGGGAGCACCACCAAAGAGAGGGATGCATATTAGGGAGAATGACCAACACATCATGACTATGAGAAATCACATACACACATTTTTTGTGTCTTGTTATGTATATTGTGTTGATATTCATCTTAAGTTGTAAGTGTGATGGTGTATTATATCATAACATCGTATTGGTTTTGTAATTTGGCTATTCTCTATTGCTTTTTGTCATGATTGAATTTGTAGTTGATATTGACTTCTCATCTTGCTATTTTCTTGTCATTACATCCTAAGCCTAATAGAATTTTCATTACAAGAAGATTGCATAATTACTCTTTATGACGAATTTAAGTATGTGTATATATGAGAGAATGTATATATATAATGTTTTTATATTGTTGATTATTATCTTGTGTTAATTGAAATGGAATTTAGAGTCGTTGAGTGATTAAACTCCACATAATGGATAGTAAGAAATGTACATTAAATATATTTACTTCACATGTAATGAAGTTAAGACTCCAATGAATAATGTTAAGAGAAATTAGTGGTAACATGGAGAAAATAGAGGAGAAACCTAAAGGTTTTGGTGGAATAAAGAAAAGAAGAAGAAAGAAAAGGGCAATAGAAGGGGGAAGGATACGAACTCTGTAAACTTTGGGGAAATTTTTTGAAGGAAATTGGTATATATTGTTTTGTACTAAACTTTTGGTTTTCATTGAATAGGGTGTACACACACATAAGAAAGTATTTTATTTTGAAGAAATCATTGAACTAAAAATTAGAAAAGAATGGTGTTTATCACTGTATAATGGAGGTTATCTTTTCCTATGATTTGATTTCAATGCATGAAGTATATTTAATTTCAACCATAGGGTATGCTATTATCATACATTGGACGTTTTAATATTAAATAAATGTAAATTATGGTATAGTGATTCTTTGTTAGTTTCATCAATCATTGCAAGTCTTTGTGCATGATTGTATGGTCATTTATGAGTATTTTGATATGTGGGTGGTGTATTTACCTCTTAACATTATATGATTGAATACAAGGCATGGGTAATGTGAGTCTATTGGTTTCAATGAGCATCATAGGTCTCTATACATGAAGAAATATATCTTAGTGCTTTTGACCTTGAATACCTGTCTATGATTATTATAAGTTTTGTTGATATTCTTAACTAAAAAAAGGCACTGCCATAAATGGGGTTTTATTGTTAAAAAATTTCATCTATAGGTCTGAAACTATTATGAACTTGTTAGAATATTTGACCTATCTAGCTTTGTATTTATCATGTAGACATTGTTAATAATGTTTCAAACCTTATAAGAATTGCGCTTATTGATGAGTCCAATTAATGGCTCAATTTTGATAGGGTTTATTATCTATTTCTTATTGTTACCATAGACTTTGGCACTTGGTTGTTGACATTTTTCATGTTATTTCCTTAAAACCACAAACCTTGGGCATAAGTCTATCCTTGTGACTTTTAATGACATTAACATGTTATGTGAATTATCTATGTTAATTTTACATATGGTTGAATGGATGTTAATTAAGGTAATTTAAGATATGCAATTGTTTGTGTGCTAATGTCATTATGTAGGTTAACACTAAGATGTTGATGTCAACAAATCTTGCAAAAGTGGAAGAAACTCCTACCAGTTGGTCGATTGCCAAGAAAGTCAAGAAGATGGTCATTAAGAGGTCAAAGGAGGGGAAACTTCCAATGGAGGGAAATTCCTAATTCGAATGAAAGATTGTAACTACCTTTTAATGGTCATGTTTGTTTGCTGAGAAAATCTAGGGAGTGTGTTGTGCTAGATTCTCATTGGGGTAAGTCTGTTTTGACCAAATTTGGCACATGCATAACTTCCTCTCTTTCCTATGCTTTCAATAAATGGCATCCTCCTTTTTTGATGGAGTCGATTGCCTATGTAGTTAGGGTTAATCAGAATTTTTTCTCTCTATAACTAATGGTCAGATGCCCCTTTTCATAAGGTTGGATGTTATGAGATTGTACTTGTATTTTCCAATTTTAGTAATACAATCATATTGTTGATATGTTGTAATCATGCTTTCAAGGAATAATATGATATTCTTAGTTGTTGCATCTGAGTTAGCTTAAGGGAGACTCACTCAAGGGGGCCCACTTGGTGAGAATTCCACCCATTTAGGTTAAAAGTTATTTTATGTTAAATAATTAGTTTTAGTTTCAACAATTGTCTATTCCGGTAGCCACTAGAATTTTATTCTGTGACTTTTTTGGCAGCCAAGGTAGAAAAAGTAGTTTCCTATTTGTTTGTTGAGATTTCCATTTCTATCTTTCATTTCCAGTCTAGTTTTTAATGCTTAGTGTAGTTGTTGATTCATGCGCAGTGCTCAATTTGATTTATTTCCAACATTTTATTTCTAGTATTGTTTCTTTCCTAGTTTATGGATGACTACAATGGAGTCCTAATGCACATACAATGCTTACCCATTTCAAGTTTATGTCCCTGGGTTGACAATGAAATGCACCTTCATGATGAGTAAGATAGCTACTTAGTGCAGATGTCCAATCTCTAAGTCACAACTCTAAGGGCTTAGTTATTAAACCATTAGCAGAGGCCAACATTTTTGGTGTCGTTATCAGGGATGGTTTCAAACTAGGAAGCTCTTTGGAGTCATTGATAGTTTCTTTCTTGTTGTAGTATTTCTAAAGTTTTTTCTTAGCATACCCTTCATCTAGGAAAGTAATGACCTGCTATTCTTTCACCAATTCTTTGTGTGAGTTGGTTGATGTTGAGTTGATACCACATGCATAGAGGAAGGATAAGAGATGCTTATGGGAGATTCCTTCCTAATGACCCTGATCCATTTCAGCTAGAGGAGCTTCCAAATCTGCTAAGAGACGATGAAGAAGAAGAGGCACATCCTTTTGCTGAGGCATTTCCCAATTTGACTAGTTATGAAACTTCCTCTGAAGACTAAAATCTAATTGAAAACCCATTTGCTTTGGAACTCCATCAAGAAGGCATGGTTGATGCAAACTAAAACAAACCCAACTAGCCATCTTTTACATTCCCCATCACTCATCAGAATGAAGTTGATAACTTCAAAAACATCCCTGCTTCAGTCCTTCGTAAGTTCTATGGGCTTGTCACAGAAGACCCTGACACTTTCCTGTTTGAGCTTGATATCCTCTACAGAAGCTATGACTACACCACTGATGCTCATAGGCTTAAGTTGTTTCCTACCACCTTGAAATAAGTTGCATTAAGATGGTTTATGAGCTTAGGTAAGAATACTATAGAGACTTGGGATGATATGAAAACAATGTTTCATGAGAAGTACAAAAAATATTGTAGGGGCAATGATATGAGAGGAGATGACATCTTTAGGATGCAGTAGAAGGAAGATGAGAGTTTTGAGGATTATATTTCAAGGTTTTTGTTTATCTTGGAAAAATCCCCACATCATACACTTAATGAAGAGTCTCAAAATTTTCTCTTCCTTAGAGGGATCAATGACAACTGCATTGATGCTTTGGACCTGATGGGAGGAGGAGATATCACCCAAGTTCCTTGGGATGATATTAAGAAGATATGACAGAACTATTCTAGGGCAGCTTCAAAGAAAGGAAGAGGTTACCAATCCTCTATGGGTAAAGCATCCACAAATGGAGTTTCAAGGATGGAGATTACTCACTTGTTGGTATATTTCAAGCAAGACATCATAAACAATTTGGCTACTCAACTAGATACACTTCAAGAAAAGAGGAAACATGAGGAGGCAAAGGCAATGTTGGCAGAATATTCCCCTCATTGTAAAAAAAGGAAGGACTATAGATGCAAAATGGTAGCCAACATTGATAGCAAGAAGGTCCCATCCGAGTTCAAGCCAATCCAGGGTGATGATGATCAAGTCTACTACATTGCACAAAGGATACCATGGGCCCCAATACAAGGTATGCCACCAAATCCATTATCTTTTGTTGGGCCTTATTTCAATTCTTATGCATCCAGTAATCAATGGCCACCCCAATACCCATCAAATTGTGGAGGATATCCACCACAACCTTGGAATAAGCCTCTAAATAATTTTCCCAATCACCAAAACACTCCACGGTCCCAGTGGCAACAATCTCAAGGGAATTGGTAGCCACCTCCAGGAAACTGGCAGCATACATCCCAATGGAGGGGAGGACACCAATGGCCAAACTAGACAACTAGTTACATGAAGCCACCTCCACAACCTTAGCAGCCTGTCATAATGCCTCCTCTTACTAGCTCAATTTCAAGCACACCTAGACCTACTCAGTTATCAGCTCATCCCACACCTAACCCAAATAACAAACCACAACAACAGCCAGTTTAATCTGTAGATCCTAATCAATTCTATGCATATGATGTGAGTGTGAGTGACATTCATCTGCATGCAGGAACCACTTTTCCATACCCTTCCACTGCTATCATCACTGAGCTTCTTGTGGAAGAAGAGGAGCATCACAATGTCCCCATTCAACCAAATGTGCCTAAAAATATTGAACCAGTTCAATAGACAAATCAAGATCCACCATTTCCTCAAAGGTTAGAAGTTGTTAAACAAAAGGAAGAGGAGAAAACAACCTTTGACATTTTGGATCAGTTGAAACACATATGTGTTAAGATACCTTTATTTCAGGCCATAAAAGATATCCCCATATATGGCAAAGAAATCAAGGAAGCATGCCTCAAAAAGCTAGGGAGGAAAAAGAAAGACCCCACTACAGTTCATGTGGTGGGAGAGTTAGCAGATATCATGCTTGGGAAAGTTATTGTTCCCAAATACACTAACCTAGGTAGTCTTTTTGTAGGAGTTGTTATAAATGGAATCCAAATAAAGAATTCCCTAATTGATTTGGGAGCAGAAATAAATGTGATGACTAAGGATATCCTGTAGCAACTAAATGTTGCAAACATGAGACCTACTCCTATTGTCCTGCAGTTTGCTGATAGTTCCACTGTCAAACCAGATGGTATAGTAGAAGACCTTGTGGTAACTCTAGACTCTTGGGAGTACCCATCATATTTCATGATTCTTTCTCCTAAAGCTGCACTAGGAGGATACCCATCATTATAGGTAGACCATCGTTAGCAACAATAGAAGCTTACATTGCATGCCGAATAGGGGATGTGACTATTTTTTATGGGAAAAGCACCAAAAAGCTTGTTCTCTACCCTCCTGTTGAACCATCCCATGATATGGATAACCCCATATGGCCACATGTTGGAGAAGAGCTCGAGAAAGTCAATTCAGTGGCACAACTCATGATGATAGGCAGAAGTCTATTCATGTAGCTTCAGGAAGAAAATGAAGTGTTGTCTCGCATAATTCAGGACCATTGTGAGGTGCATGAAGAGCCATCCACTCATGAATTTGGTTCTGTAGGTCCAGTGAAGACACTTTTTCCCACTCTTCCTGCAACTGAACTTCCTACAACAACTTATATGCTTCATCCATTGCCACCACATGAACTAAAATTGCCAAGCATTAGTGAAACAACTATGATTAAGTTAACCACACAAGTGCAAGTGTCAAAAGGGAAACATTTGAATATTAACAAGTTGAGTAAAGAGCGACACTTTTCCCTAATAAACTTGTTGAAGAGCCATTAGCATGCATTTGCATGGGACTACCATGACATGAAAGGATTGGATCCCAAGCTCTGTACTTATAGGATATATATCAGAGATGACTGCACACGAGTAAGGAAGCCACAAAGGAGAATCAACCCTGCATTGAGGGAGATTGTAAAAGGGGAACTACAAAAATTATTGGATGTAGGATTTATCTACCCTATCTCAGACAGCCAATGGATGTCCCCATTGGTAATTGTGCCTAAAAAGGGAGGTAAATGGAGAGTTTGTGTTGATTATAGAGAACTAATCTCTGCCACCAAAAAGGATCATTTTCCCCTTCCTTTCATAGACCAAGTACTAGATTCACTTGCAGGTAAGCAATATTTTTCTTTTCTAGATGGATTCAGCAGTTATAATCAGATACAAATTGCACTTGAGGATCAAGAGAAGACAAATTTTACTTGTCCTTGGGGGACTTATGCCTATTTAGTACTTCCATTTGGTTTGTGTAATGCACCTGCAACTTTTCAAAGAGCAGTCCTTAGTATATTTTTAGATATCTCACATGATTGTATAGAGATCTATATGGATGATTTTACTATGGTGTTGACTTTGCAGAAACATTAGAAAATCTAAGGAAGATTTTACAGAGATGTGAAGACCATAATCTATGTTTAAACAGTGAGAAATGTTGCATGATGATGTAGGAAGGAGTAGTCCTTGGCCACTACATCTCTCAAAAAGGAATTCAAGTAGACTTAGCCAAGACTGAGGTGATTACCAATCCGCCTATTCCTACAAAGCAAAAAGATGTTAGAAGTTTTTTGGGACATGCAGGATACTATAGGTGTTTCATCAAATATTTTAGTAAAATGGTAGCACCACTGTACAATCTTCTAATTAAAGATGTTGACTTCCAGTGGATAGAGGACTATGACAAAGAATTCTCTAATTTGAAAGTAGCTTTAACCCATGCTCTTGTACTCAAAGGCCCTAATTGGGAGCTTCATTTTCATATTCATACAGATGCATCGGATTATGCTATAGGATCTTTCTCAGGACAAAAAGAAGGAGCAATTGAGAATGCAATCTACTTTTTCAATAAAAACCTACAAGGAGCTGAATTTAATTACACAGTGACAGAGAAGGAGATGTTGGCAATCATCGATGCCCTTAACAAGTTTAGACATTACATAACAGGATATTGGATCTTTTTTCATACAGACCATGTAGCCATAAGATACCTCATGAATAAGCCCTTGATTTCAGGTAGGCTAGCAAGGTGGTTGTTGTTGATGTAGGAATTTGACATCACCATTGTTGAAAAACTAGGAAAGGAAAATGTTGTAGCAGGCTTTCTCTCCAAATTGAATACATCAAAGGACACTCAAGTCATTGATGACTCTTTCCCTGATGAACATTTGTTTTCCATCAATGTGCACACACCTTGGTATGCTGATATAGCCAATTGTCTGGTTATAGGGAGAGTTCCTCCTCATTTCTCTCCAAAACAGAGAAGGGTGCTCATTGAGAAAACTTTTCCTTTCTCATGGATTGCAGGTTGTTTATTCTACAGTGGACTATATCATGTAATGAGGAGATGTGTAAGGGAAGATGAAACATATGATATAATGCATGCATGTCTCAATGAACCCTGTGGAGGGAATTTTGCAACCAAGAGGACAACAATGAAGATCCTTAATACAGGATACTACTGGCCCACACTTCATAAAGATGCAGACAAGTATACTAGGAAGTGTGATAGATGTCAGAGGATGGGTCGACCAACCAAATCTGATGAGATGCCTCTATGCCCCTAGGTAGTCATCACTCCATTTGATAAATGGAGACTTGATTTTGTAGGTCCCATTGATCCTCCATCAAATGGAAAATCCTACATCTTGGTTTTCATTGACTATGTGACCAAGTGGGTGGAGGTTAAAGTTATGAAACATGTCAGAGATAATAAGGTTGCAAAATTCCTCTATGAGGAAATCTTCACATGTTATGGGGTTCCAAGGGAGATAATGACATATCAAGGGCCTCAATTTACATCAACACTTGTCACAACATTGGTCAATGAATATAATGTGAGGCATAGGAAATCTACCCCCTATCACCCTCAGGCCAATGGCCAGTCTGAGGTGACCAATAGGGAAATTGAGGTAATTCTAACCAAAACAGTGGCTATTCCAAGGAAAGACTAGGTAAATAGGCTGCTAGAAGATGTCTAGGCCTATAGGACCACCTGGAAGACAACCACAGGTTTCACTCCTTTTGAATTATTGTATGGGAAGACAGCCATGATGCCTATTGAGTTTGAGCATAAAAATCTTAGGACTACACTAGATCTTGGGATAGACATATCTGAGGCACAAAAGGAAAAAATCATGCAGCTAAACACTTTGGATGAGATGAGAAAGTTAGCCCTTCATCATACTGAGATAGTGCAAAATCAGAGGGTCAAATGGCATGAAAAATACATAAAGGAAAAGTAGTTCCAACTAGGTGACTGGGCACTCCTTTATGACTCCAGGTATCAAGATAATGTAGGCAAATTGCAAATAAGGTGGTTGAGACCATATGAAGTTGTAGAAGTCTTCCCCAACGGTGTTGTTTAGCTCACAAACATTGACCCTATCAGATTCAAACTCTTAGTCAATGGCCACCATCTAAGGCTATGTCATAAACCAACATCTAAGGAAGAATTCATGCAACAATTTATTCAACACCAAACCTCTGAACTTCCTACAGCCAAAGGAAGCATACCTAGTGTCCCTCCTTCTGACTAATCTAGTTACACATGCAATCACATCATAATAAAGATTTCCACTTTTGATGGAATCCACTTCTTCATTAATAAATCCATCTGCCCATCCATCTCCATCTTCTCTCTCTTCCATAACTCCACCATCACTTCATTCCATCACCACTGAATTAATTGCTTAACTGTAATTTTTAAAAGTAACTTATACTTTCTCCACATTCCTTGCAAAAGATGCTCCACTTTTTCAGGTACGTGCATGACAATTTGTTATAACTTAATTATCTTTAGTGCATTTATTTAATTACTATAAATTAATTTTGATATTTCACATAGCATATAATTTTACTCCACCCTATCAAATCATAATTACCACCCAACCTATGTGGACACATGCTCTAATTTAGGTTGAGGGGGAAGTGTGAATAACATGTCCACATGTCATCCATGTCAACAAATTTGAAATAAGCCAATTTGAATGATAGAGTGAAATGACGGCTTGCATGTGTGAAAGGACACTGAACTGCTGCCATTTTTTCTTGATGATACCCTTCATTTATGTTTCTTTATTTCCTTAGTCATAATTTTAAATGTCACCAAAAAGGTCAAATCCATATGACATTGGCAATAGCACTACAAAAGAATTGCAAGAAGAAGAAGGAATTGGGTTTTCAAAGAGAGATTGCAGGAAAGGAAATTTCACATAAGTGTTTGTTTGATTGTGGGAAACTGAAACAATGGGAGGTCAGCTGATTAGGAATGAACCCACGGTTCATGATGTGATACTACAAGATGCACTTTCTCTAGCTGACTTCAGGAATTGTGGATGGCTAGATTATTTCCTGAAACTTGATAGCTACAATGAGAACATTGCGCTAGAATTTGCAGACACTCTTTGAGGGGAAGGAAATGGTAAAAGGGTTAGAGATGGTCACTACTAAGGAGAGAATTGCAGAGGTAACAGGTTTACCTGCCAATGGAGAGCCATACCCTGCTACCAAAGATGCAAGGTCAACTAGGGCAGAATTTACTGAACCTAGCAACCCTCCACTGATTGTGGATAAACAAAGTACGAAGAGAACTTCTCTACCAGAGAAGTGGAAACACGTAGCCATCCACATTGTCAAGTATATTACTTGTGAAGTCTATCAGTCATGCCTCCATTCTGTGCATTTTAAGCTCTTGAACCATATGAGGCATGGAAGAAGAATGAACATTCCCAATGTATTGTATCACCTCCTTGCAATCATGGCAGCTGAAATGCAAAAAGGTAGGGATAATTCTATCTCTCACCATTGTTTAATAAAATTGTTAGTAGAGAAAACTTCGCATGGTAGCTGAAACACAAAAAGGTAGGGATAATTCTATCTCTTGCCATTGTTTAATAAACTTGTTAGTAGATAAATCTTTGCAAGAGGTGTCTGATATGACATAGGAGGAATTTGTAAACTCCTGGAGCTTCAACCTCAGGTGCAAACCCTAGCTCAAATCTTCCTGCAGTCGAACATGCTTTAGAAATTGGTTCCTCTGAGTCAGAATATTCAAATGAAGAAAGTTCATTCTTATAATCTGATGTTAATGTTCTTCCCAAAACCCCAATTCAAACTAGGGCTGCCCTTAGGAGAGAGGAAGCACAAATAAAAGAGGCAGAAATGAGAAAGGGGAAGGCCAAAAAGAAAACAATAGGAAAAGTGACACCAAGCCCTAGGAAACAGAAGTTTGATGACACTGTTCTTCCTGCAACCAAAGAAAAACATAAAAGCCCTCCTAAGAAATCAAGGCTAGTTGGGCCAGCCACTAATATACCTCCAAAGAGAAGCCCTTGACTTAGAAGAACGCCTAGGGTGGAGACAGAAGCCCCTATGGGGTAGGTAAATGTTGAAGAAAAGGATATTTTTGAAGAACAAGCAAATATAAGATTAGTAGAGCTTGTTGCTATTGCAGAATAGGTTGAGAATCAAGAACCCCTACAACCAGAGCAGGATGAACAACTAGAATCACTGCAATTGGTGCTATTTGAACAACAAGAATCGGTGAAAGGAAAGATTTTGGTAGGAACACATAGACCTAATTTTTCATGAAATCTTGTAGCTCTAAACCTATGGAGTGAAAAGAAAATGAGAGAGGAGGAGTGGAAAAAGGAAAAATGCAAGCTACAGGAAGAAGTTAAAAAGAAAAATGTAGAAATTGAAGAAAAGAATGTAGAGATTGTTTCCTTGAAGGAAAAGGTGGATAAAGTGGTGAATATAGTGCCCCAAATGTTGGCATGCAGATCTCCTCCTAGAGTATATGCCCTACATTTGAAGGAGTTGAATCTTTCATTCAAGCTATCAAGGATTATTTCAGGTTTGAGCCCTTCTATTGGCACTCCACATGAGTTTTTACAGGCCTACCAGTTTTCCCCTCTTGAAGTTAAAAATTTGTTGTGTGAACTATACTTGCATAATTATGTTGTGTCTAACCCGTTACCGTATATTGGAGATCTCCATTTGAGGGCATTTATGTCCTAGATTCAGAATGAAATTAGTTGGGGGCAGTAGTTTAGAACTTACAAGGAAAGAGAATTCCATACTCCCTTGCCTCTTAGGGTTGAATCTAGTAACCCTGTAGACATTTACCCAACATGGCATAGAATTCTTTATTGCCCAAGCTACAAAAATAGGATTATGCCTATTAGGGAAGAATCCTAAAAGGAATATGAGAAGGTAGCTGAAACTACAGGGAAATTGGTAATGGGGTACTTATCACAAAGGTGGAACAATTTGACAGATGAGTTAAAACAAGTTGAACCCCACTCTTTGCAAAATTATGCTACAGCATGCAAACAAGTTGACATATACATATAAATTGGAAGGATCAGGCAGCAGTATTGGATTTCATTAACATTTCAACTACCTACTCTATTGTGGTTTGTGCCAGATTACAAGTATTATCGGTATGACATAGCTATAGAAGGGCAAAGATGGAACAGATTGGAGAACAAGCAAGGATTCTACTGGGACCCCAATTCAGACACTATAGAGACTAATGTGGGATAGTTGGCAGTTAGTGACTTCAAAGCATTGACTAGGCAAAAGAAAAGTGCTCCCTCTACTGGAGGACCAGAAAAACATTAGGTTGGGGGGGGAAATGATGAGTCCAATTAATGGATCTATTTTGACAGGGTTTATTATCTATTTTTTGTTGTTACTATAGAATTTGGCACTTGGTTTTTTACATAACCATAAACCTTGGGAATAAGTTTATTCTTGTGACTTTTAATGACATTAACATGCTATGTGAATTATCTATGTTAATTTTACATGTGGTTGAATGGATGTTACTTAAAGGTAATTATAGATATGAAATTGTTTGTGCATGTTAATGTCATTATGCAAGTTTACACTAAGATGTTGATTTCAACGAAGCTTGCAAAGTGGAAGAAACTCCTACCAACTGGTCAGTTGCCAAGAAATTCAAGAAGATGGTCATTAGGAGGTCAAAGGAGGGGAAACTTCCAATGGAAGGAAATTCCTAATTAGAATGAAATATTGTAACTACCTTTTAATGGTCATGTTTCTTTGTTGAGAAAATCTAGGGAGTGTGTTGTGCTAGATTCTCATTGGGGCAAGTCTTCTTTGACCAATTTGGCACATGCATAACTTCCTCTCTTTTCTATGCTTTCAATAAATGGAATCCTCCTATTTTGATGGATTTGAATGCATAGGTAGTTAGGGTTAATTAGAAGTTTTTATCTCTAAAAATAATGGTCAGATGCCCCTTTTCATAAGGTTGGATGTTTTGAGATTGTACTTGCATTTTCCAGTTTTAGTAATATAGTCATACTGCTGATATGTTGTAATCATTCTTTCAAGGAATAATATGATATTCTAAGTTGCTCATCTGAGTTAGCTTAAGGAAGACTAACTCAAGGGGGGCCACTTGGTCAAAATTCCACCCATTTAATTTAAAATTTATTTTCTATTAAACAATTGTTTGTTCTGGTAGCCACTGGAATTTTGTTGTGTGACTGTTCTTGCAGCCAAGGCAGACAAAGTAGTTTCATGTCTATTTGCTGAGATTTCCATTTCTATCTTTCATTTCCAGTCTAGTTGTTAATGCTTAGTGTAGTTTTTGATTCATGCTTAATGCTCAAGTTGATTTCTTTCCAACATTTTATTTCTAGTATTGTTTCTTTCCTAGTTTATGGATGACTACAGTGGAGTCCTAGTCCACATACAATGTTGACCCATTTAAAGTTCACGTCCTTGGGTTGAAAATGAAATGCACCTTCATGATGAGTAAGATAGCTACTTAGTACAGATGTCCAATCTCTAAAATAGCTCTAAGGGCTTAGTTATTAAACCATTAGAGGAGGCCAACATTTTTGGCATCATTTTTGGGGATGGTGTCAAACTCGGAAGTTCTTTGGAGTCATTGATATTTTCTTTCTTGTTGTATTATTTCTAAAGCTTGTTCTTAGCATACCCTTCATCTAGGAAAGTAATGACCTACTATTCTTTAACCAATTATTTGTGTGAGTTGGTTGATACTGAGTTGATACCACATGCATAGAGGAAGGAGAAGAGATGCTTATGGGAGATTCCTTCCTAATGACCCTGATCCATTTCAGCTAGAGGAGCTTCCAAATCTACTAAGAGACGATGAAGAAGAAGAGGAACATCCTTTTGCTAAGGCATTTCCCAATTTGACCAGTTATGAAACTTCCTCTGAAGACCAAAATCTGATTGAAAACCCATTTTCTTTGGAACTCCATCAAGAAGGCATGGCTGATGCAAACCGAAACAAACACAACCATCCATCTTTTCCATTCCCCATCACTCATCATAATGAAGTTGATAACTTCAAAAACATCCTTGCTTCATTCCTTCCTAAGTTCTATGGGCTTGTTACAAAATACCCTAACACTTTCTTGCTTGAGCTTGATATCCTTTACAAAATCTATGACTACACCATTGATGCTCATAGGCTTAAGTTGTTTCCTACCACCTTGAAAGAAGTTGCATTAAAATGGTTTATGAGCTTAGGTAGGAATACTGTAGAGACTTGGGATGATATGAAAACAAAGTTTCTTGAGAAGTACAAAGAATATTGTAGAGGCAATGATATGAGAGGAAATGACATCTTTAGGATGCAACAGAAGGAAGATGAGAGTTTGGAGGATTATATTTCAAGGTTTTTGTTTTTCCTGTAGAAATCCACACATCATACACTTAATGAAGAGTCTCAAAAGCTGCTATTCCTTATAGGGATCACTGATAGCTGCATTGATGCTTTGGACCTAATGGGAGGTGGAGATATCACCCAAGTTCCTTGGAATGATATTAAGATGATCTATCAGAACTATTACAGGGCAACTTCAAATAAAGGAAGAGGTTACCAATCCTCTATAGGTAAATCATCCACCAATGGAGTTTCAAGGATGGAAATTACTCACTTGTTGGTAGATTTCAAGCAAGACATCATACACAATTTGGCTACTCAGTTGGATAAACTTCAAGAAAAGAAGAAACATGAAGAGGCAGAGGCAATGTTGGTAGAATATTGCCCTCATTGTAGACAAAAGGACTACATATGCAAAATGGTACCCAACATTCACAACAAGCAGGTCCCACCTGAGTTCAATCCAATCCAGGGTGATGATGATCAAGTCTACTACATTGCACAAAGGAGACCATGGGCCTCAAGACAAGGTATGCCACCAGATCCATTATCTTTTGTTGGGCCTTATTTCAATTGTTATGCATCTGGTAATCAATGGCCGCCCCAATACCCATCAAATTATGGAGGATATCCACCATAGCCTTTGAATAACCCTCCAAATTCCTGGACCAATCACCAAAACTCTCCACCCCAATGGTAATAATCTCAAGGGAGTTAGCAACAATTCCAGTGGAATTGGCATCCACCTCTAGGAAACTAGCAACAGGCATCCCAATGGAGGGGAGGACAACAATGGCCAAACCAAACAACTAGTTACATGCAGCCACCTCCACAACCTCAATAGCCTGCCATAATTCCTCCTCCTACTAGCTCAAGTTCAAGCACACCTAGAACTACTCAGTTGCCAGCTCATCCCACACCTAACCCAAATAACAAACCATAGCAGTAGCTAGTTTACTCTACAGATCCTAATCAATTCCCTGCATATGTTGTGAGTGTGAGTGAAATTCATCTACATTTAGGAACCACTTTGCCAACTCCTTCCACTCCTATCATCACTGAGCTTCCTATGGAAGAAGAGGATCATCACAATGTCCCATTCAACCAAATGTGCCTAAAAATTCTAAACCAGTTCAACAGATAGATCAAGATCCACCATTTCCTCAAAGGTTAGAATTTGTTAAACAAAAGGAAGAGAAGGAGGAAACAACCTTTGACATTTTGGATCAGTTGAAACACATATGTGTTAAGATACCTTTGTTTCAGGCCATAAAAGATGTCCCCATATATGGAAAAGCAATCAAAGAAGCATGCCTCAAAAATCCAAGGAGGAAAAATGAAGACCCCACTATAGTTCATGTGGTGGGACAATTAGTAGTTATCATGCTTGGGAAACTTAATGTTCCCAAATACACTAACCTAGGTAGTCTTGTTGTATGAGTTTTTATAAATGGAATCCAAATAAAGAATGCTCTAATTGATTTGGGAGAAGCAATAAATGTGATGACTAAGGATATCCTGCAACAACTAAATGTTGCAAACATGAGACCTACTCCTATTGTCCTACAACTTGCTAATAGTTCCATTGTCAAACCAGATGGTATAGTAGAAGACCTTGTGGTAACTCTAGACTCTTGGGAGTACCTAGCAGATTTCATGATCCTTTCTCCAAAAGCTACACTAAGAGGGTACCCCATCATTTTGGGTAGACCGTGGTTAGCAACAATAGATGCTTACATTGGATGTCAAACATGGGACATGACTATTTCTGATAGAAAAATCACCAAAAATCTTGTTCTCTTCCCTCCTTCTCAACCATCCCATGATATGGATAACCCCATATAGCCACATGTTGCAGAAGAGGCCGAGGAAGTCAATTCAATGGCACAACTCATGATGATAGGAAAAATTCAATTCATGCAGCTTTAGGAAGAAGATGATGTGTTGTCCCACATAATTCAGAACCACTGTGAGGTGCATGAAGATTCATCCACTCATGAATTTGGTTCTACAAGTCTATACCATTGTATGAAATACTCAACCATATATAAGCCAAAGACTAGAAGATTATTGCATCTATTTTATGGTAGAAAAGGTATATCTTGTATGAAAAATATCTCCATTATTATGAAATATTATGTCAATGGAAAAAGTTATAAATAAACATTTATAGATTTATATGTGTACATAAATATACTTGATGCATACTTATGTACTTACAAAGATATTGTTCTTTTTGTTTATATTGTTATACTATGAAAAATGTAAATCGACTATACATATATACTTATATAGGTATAAATGAAGAAGAGATAACAATCGTATATACAACTAAAAATATATATGTACACGTACGTATATATATAATCAAAGACACATAAAGGGCATATTTAAAACCAAAAATGGCATTGTTATATCAAAATTATGTCATTATATGTGTAACTATAACCAAAATTGGTGTATAAATTAGACATGTTTGATTATCATGGGAGGTAGAATTGTAAATATTATTTCAGATGTAGATATGAATTTCCTTGTTTTATAATCTAGAGAACTTGAATGTGAAACTATATTTCTTCATAACTAGTTTGAGATAGAGATGTGTGATCATATGATGCACATCTCCATCAATGGAATGTGCATTTAATTTGTAATTTTTATTTATTACAATCAATTAGATAAGTCATATTTAGCTAGAGAGAATCTAGAATTGTAGTGCATATTGTTTGTATTTAGAACACAACACTAATTATTGTATGTTATGATGACTTTGGAAGATCCTCTTGTTCTGCTACCCTCGTGAAGGGTAGGGCCACTTCCCAATGGAAGATGTGTGAGGAATCACTAGCTTTTGTTTGGAGGAAAAGCGCTTAAGTGATGCTCTCCCTCTTACAGTTGAGAAATGTTAAAGACTTGGTTACTCAAAGATATTATATATATTTCACATGACATTATATTTTTGACAATTTGTACTTGATGGTAATCACTTTGAAAATTTTAATATGCACTTGTATACTAAATTATTTTTTGGAGATTTGTTGGTGTTTTCATTGATGTCAACCTCAAATATGGTCAAGGAGATTATTGCACTATGTTGTCATTAGTGTTGTGATTTGATGTCAACCTCTAATGTGGTAATGAGCAGGTGTTGTAAATGTTGTAGATATATTGATTAGGTGTTTTTGGTGTTGTTGATGCAACTGGTTCACTTGGTTTCCAAGTGCTTTTAAGAAAATTTGAATAAAAGAGTGTGCAGTGTGATAGAGGCATGTTCATTGTTGTGCTCCACATTTCTTCATGGTTCATATGCTTGTGCAGTTTGGATGTGATGATTAGAGATGTTCAAAGGTGTTATATCCAAATTTTCAGGTTCTAGATCGAAAGCCAATGGAAGTTGTGTTTGGCAGTGTGTTTCCTATGAAGAAGGTTGTCTAGGAGAAATAAGATTACTCCACATTTCTCTACATTGAGGATTCTTTTCTTGCGGGTTAGGGAATGTGCTCAATTTTTTTGTATGTACATTTCCCTAGAGTATCTGGTGTTCAATTGTTTCCTAAGGCTAGTGAGTGATGTGTATGTATGTAGTAGTGTGGTTGGTTGCACAAAATGAAAGTGTTCTTCAGTTATAGGTGGCTGTGGTAGTATTGTTGAATATTTTGATGGTGTTGGAATTCTTAGATGTTGTGGAATGTTGCTATGTGGTTCACATGGTATTTTCAGATCTGGAAAGGCGTGTATGTGCTCACTTGTTAGTTTCACTGCAAGTGTGGCCAACCTAGTGTGCTAGCGCTAATTGTGGAGGTTGTTTGTTGTTTGTGGAAGTGTGTCAATGTAGATTTCGGTCCTAGTTAACCCTCAGTGTGATCTATCTTCACTTCTTTCCACTGCGAAAGTGTTTGGTGCTGACCTATTTAGTGGTTGCACATTTGAGGTGCATACGTTTCATTGTGGTTGATGTGGAGAAGGTTTTTGAAGTTGTGGAAGATATATAAGCAAGGTTAATTGTTGGAGATGTTTGTGGCAGATGTGTGAGTGTTGTAAGATGTGAATGTGATCAAGTGTGGTGATTTGAGTGTGAGCTTAAATGCTTAAGGCTACTAGATGTAATGAGCAAAAGGTGTCTACATTTTCAATGTGCCTGAAGTTCCTGGAGGCACTGATCCAAAGGTTGCGGATGGAGCAGAGTTGTAGTGGTGGAATTTTCCTATTGCTCCAAGATAGTTTATCTCTCTATAACAGTCTTATATTCTTCTTTCTTTTGGATAGTGTGTCCTTTAGGCAGTGAGTCGTTCTTCTCTTTTGGTCAGTAAGCCCTTCTGGTAGTGAGCCTTTTGTATTCGGTATTGCTATTCATATACATGTGAGCTAATCCTTGTCGTTGTTTTTACCTAATTAGGGTTTTCAACGTAAATTTGGTGTTCTCTTGTGTATAGTGTTGAATGTGTTTATGTTTCATATTTTTACATTTTGCTAATGATATTAAGGGTTTGATGGTTAATAAAAGTTTAAGGTTTTAGTGTACAAATGATTCACTCCCCTCTCAGTTGTCCTATGTGTCTAACAATTGGTATTAGAGCTATGGTTCCTTGGAAGAAGCTTAACTTCTTGAGGTAGACCCAAATGGCACATAAGAAGGGTGTCAAAGCTCCTATCTTCAATGGAACAAATTATGCTTACTACAAAGCGAGGATGGAATCCTTTCGTGTCTCTCTAGGGTTTGGAGTCTAGAGGTCAGTTGAAACTAGATATACAGTTCCTGATAATGGTCTAGCATGAGATGATGAGGTCAAGGATTATGAGAATAACGAAAAAGCAAGAAATGTTATCCTAGGTGGTCTTTTTGATTCTAAACTTGGGAAGGTGATAAGTCTCAAAACTGATAAAGAAATATGGGTGAAGTTGTAGAGCATTTATGATGGAGATGATAAGGTCAAGCAAGCAAAGATGTAGAATTTCAAAGCTAAATTTGAAAACCTAAGGTTTTCAAAAGATGAAGACATTATAGCCTACATGCTCAGAGTGGATGAAATTGTTATTGTCATTAATGGTCTTTGTGCTAAGTTGGAAGAAAGTGAAGTTGTAAAAAAGGTATTAAGAACTCTTCCTAAATCTTAAAGTTCTAAAGTTTTTGCTATTGAGGAAGCTCAAAATTTGGATCAATATTCTATAGATTAGATGTTTGGTGCTTTAATTTCTTTTGAATTGAAAGAGTTTGGTCAAGATGCTACAAATAAAGAAACTTCCTTTAAAGTGAGAAAGGCATAGAAGGATGATGAATCAGATCCAGATGATCTTGATGAGATGGAAGCAAATTTTGTAAGGAGATTGAAAAAGGGCACAGAAAAATATAGAGGTAAGTTACCCTTTAAGTTTTTCAATTGTGGAAAGATAGGTCATTATGTTTCTAAATGTCTAATCAAAGTTGCAAATGGAAAACAAAAAGATTATAAAGGTAAATCTATCAAGAAGACTTATTATGTTGAAAAAGATAATGGTGTATCTGATGATGAGGAATTAGACTATCCTGATGAGGATAGTGATGAATGCTTGTTCCTAGATCTATATGTGGGAACTAATTCTACTGATCCTAAAAGATGTGTGAAGGAAAGTGCTCAGGAAATAGGTCACAATATTGAAGGAACTATGTTGACTACTTTTCATTAAAGAGAGGAAAGAAAATATTGGATAATTGATAGTGGATGCTCAAATCATATGACAGGTGACAAGAGTAAGTTTGTTAAACTTTAGAAGTTTGATGGTGGTCTTCTTAGGTTTAGTGATGATACATCTTCTAAGATCTATGGAAAAGGTTCAATTAGTTTTGATGGAAAGCATAAAAAAAATGGTGTTCTTTATGTCAAGGGTGGTCTTCAACATAATCTTCTCAGCGTAGGACGAATGTGCAACAAACGATACAATTTGGTGTTTCAGGGTTATGGTTGTGAAATCGGAAAAGGAAGCTCTAGAACTTTGGTTGTTGTAGGAACAAGGACAAAAGGAAATGTTTATCAACTCAAAGGTGGTGGTGTTAAGTTTTTTATGTCACAAATCAATGAAAGATGGCTATGGCATAGAAGCATGGGTCACATTAACTTTGATAGCCTAGTGAAGCTTAGTTCTATCAATGCTATGAGAGATCTACCAAGGATTACAAAACCTATCAATGCAATCTACAAAGAGTGTCAGTTTGGAAAGCGAACAAAGAAGAGGTTTAGAACTAAAGAATATTCTACTACAGGACCTTTGGAGTTGGTGCATATAGATTTATGTGGACCCACCAAAATAAGTAGCTCTCAAGGTGACAGGTATTTCATGTTATTAATAGATGATTATTCTAAAAAGACTTGGATGACATTTCTCAAAGAAAAATCAAAAGCTCTAGATAAGTTTAAATCCTTTAAATCTATAGTTGAGAATGAAATGGATTTGAAAATCAAGTGCTTGAGGTCTGACAGAGGTGGTGAGTTCACCTCCAATGAGTTTAACAGTCTTTGTGAAGATCATGGAATAAAGAGACAACTATCAGCTCCTAGGACTCCTCAGTAGAGTGGAGTTGTGGAGAGGAATAATATTACAGTTTAGGAAGTAGCAAGAACCATGATGAAAGAATAAAATCTATCTGATGTCTATTGGAGAGAATCAATTCATACTACAATGTACATTCTTAATAAAGGACAAGCAAGAGTGAACGGTTCAAAGAATCCTTATGATTTATGGTATGGAAAACCTCCTAATGTGAATCATTTTAGAGTGTTTGGAAGAAAATGCTATATCAAGAGAGATGAAGAAATCTTGGGAAATTTTGATGCAAGATCTAATGAAAGAATCTTCCTTGGATACTCTACAAAAAGCAAGGCATAAAGATGCTATAACGAAAGGTTGAAGAATATTGTTAAAAATGCAAGTGTCAAAGTAGATGAAGAACCAAATCAAATTTTTGTGTTGATAGAAGGATATGAATTTGATGAACCACCTTACAGTGAAGATAAAGAAGATAAAGAGAAATAAATGACAATAGAAGAGGAAAAACCTCTAGAAAAGATCCTACGAGTCCTAAGTATGTGCAGAAGAATCATTTTGAAGATCAAATCATCGGAGACAAGAGAAAAGGTGTGTTGACAAGGAGAAAATCTACTATGATAGAGGAACAGGTAAACTTTTGTTTACTTTCAAAAGTAGAACCTAAAATAGTAACTGAAGCATGCAAGGATGAGAACTGGATTAAAGCTATAAAAGAGATGAGACAAATTGAGAAGAATCGGACCTGGGAATCGGTCCAAAGACTAGAAAACATGAATGTGATAGAAACTAAATGGGTTTTTAAGAACAAACTAAATAATGATGGAAAGGTTGTTAGAAATAAGGCTATACTTGCGTGTTAGGGCTACTCACAAGTGGAAGGAATAGATTTTGAAGAGACTTTTTCTCTGGTGACAAGAATGGAAGCCATTAGAATGTTTTTGGCTTTTGCAGCACATAAATACTTCAAGGCGTATCAGATGAATGTCATGTTTGTCTTCTTGAATGGTGAGTTAGAAGAAGAGGTGTACATTGAACAACCAAAAGGTTTTTCATTTTCAAAAGATATGATATGGTTTGTAGATTAAAAAAGGCATTGTATGGACTCAAAAAAGCTCCTAGAGCTTAGTATGCAAGATTGGATAGATATTTGTTGCAGAAAAGATTCAAAAAGGGTACTATAGATAGCAATATTTACTTCAAAATTGAGGGAGATCAAATCCTGATTGTGGTTGTGTATGTTGATGACATAATCTTTGGAGGAAATGAAGGTATGTGCAAGAGGTTTGTAAAAGAGATGCAAAAGGAGTTTTAGATGTCAATGATTGGGGAGATGAATTTTTTCCTTGGGTTACAAATCTATCAATTAGAAGATGGCATTTTCATTTCACAATCAAAGTATGTCAAGGAAATATTAAAGAAGTTTGGAATGAAGGATTCTAAACTAGTGTGTACTCCCATGGTTACTAGTTGCAAGTTAAGAAAAAATGATGAATTTCCTAAGAAAGATCAGAGCAAGTATAGATCAATGATTGGTGGACTGTTATATCTTACTACTACTAGAATGGATATCATACATGCAGTTTGTCTTGTGGAAAGATTTCAAGAAGATCCTAGAGAATCACATGTTGCAGCAGTTAATAGGATATTCAAATACTTGAAGGGCACTCCGGATTTTGGTCTATGGTATCCTAGGGATATTGACTTCTCTTTGTGTGCATATACAAATGTAGATTGGGCAGGTTGTGTAGATGGAAAAAGAAGTACAAGTGTAGGTGATTTCTTTATTGGAAGTAGGTTGGTTTCTTGGTAAAGTAAGAAGCAAGATTAAGTGTCATTATATACTACAAAGGTGGAATATATTGTTGTAACATCATGTTACACACAGGTGTTGTGGATGAAGCAGACATTGAAGGATATCAGATTATCATATGATGAACCTATTTCTACCTTGTGTGATAATACAAGTGTTAGTGTAATTAATATTTAATTACACTTGCATAACTTTACTTAGGTAATATTTAATTCCTAGGTGTATTATTCTCATCCTTATCATGTTGAGCTATCTTGTTGCTCAAGATAAGATTATGGTTATGCATCTTTTCTTTTATAAAGCAAATCATATCTTGTAATTATCAATTCCTAAATAATATTATGTTGCACATATTTTTGCAATAGCTCTTCTTTTTCTATTTTTCTCTTCTGTGGAAGGCTTTACTGGTTTGCATTTCAGATCTTGTTTCTAACAACAAGTGCTATCAATATTTCAACAATCTCGATACATTCATATCTCTATCTGGTATCACTTTCCAAGAGAGAAAGTTGTAGAGAATGAGGTGAAGCTAAAGAATGTTCCTACAAAGGATCGAGTTGCAGATATTTTCACAAAGGCTCTTCCAAAAGATACATCTGAGTATCTTCAACAGAAGTTAGGGGTTATTAGTCCTTCCAATTAGATGCATAAGGGTGTGCATCTATCTAAGAGAGTATTTCAAGATACATTCTTTGTGTTGGACTAATGAAGGCTACCTCTCAAGGGAATTAGGTAGTGGTGTGTTTTAATTGGTGCAATTAGGGGGAGCATATATTGTACTCCTAAGGAGAAGTAGAGAGAGAGAGAGCATTAGAGAGAAAGTAGTGTGTTGGTGTTGCCTAAAGTGAAACTTTCAGGTGATGTCAAAGGGAGAGATTATTTCCCTTTACCATTGATGTCAAAGGGGGAGAGAGATTGAAGTTTGAAAAAATCCTCAACGGGGAGAAAATGAAGGAAAGGGAAAGAGTGAATTCTGAGAAAGTGGTAGAAGTGTAAGAAATGTCCTAGTTAGGGGGAGAGACTGGAGTAATGGGGAGAGCTATTAGAGTGTTGGAGTTGTAGAGTTGCTTTTACTGATTGATGGTTTTTCAGAGTCGGTGTTGTGATCAATGACAAAGGGGAGATTGTTAGAGATTTGTCGGTGTTGTCATTACTATTGTCATTGATGTCAACCTCTAGTATGGTTAGGGATATTGTTGCACTATGTTGGCATTAGTGTTGTGATTTGATGTCAACCTCCACTGTGGTCATGTTAAGAAGTGTTTGTGGTATTGAGTAGGTGTTGCAAATGTTGTAGATATATTGAGTAGATGTTTGGGTGTTGATGCAACTAGTTCACTTGGTTTTCCAAGTGCTTTTGAGAAAGTCTGAATAAAAGTGTGCAATGTGATAGAGGTGTGTTCAGTGTTGTGCTCCACATTTCTTATGGTTGAAGATATGCTTGTGCGGTTTGGATGTGATGATCAGAGATGTTCAGAGGTGCTATATCCAAAGTTCCAAGTTTTGGATCGTGCGACAGTGGAAGTTATGTTTGACAGTGTGTTGCCTGTGAAGAAGGTTGTCTGGGAGAAATGAGTTTTCTCCACATTTCTCTGCATTGAGGTTTCTTGTCTTGCGGATTTGAGAGCGTGCCTAAATTTTTTGTATCTATCTTTCCCTAGAGTATCTGGTGTTCAATCATTTCGCAAGGCTAGTGAGTGAGATGTATGTCTGTGGCTATGCGATTGGTTGCATAGAATGAAAGTGTTCTTCAGTTTTAGGTGGTTGCAGTAGTATTTTTGAATATTTTGATGGTGTTGGAATATTCTTAGATGTTGTGGAATGTTGCTATGTGGTTCGTGTGGTATTTACAAACCTGGAAAGGCTTGTGTGTGGTTGCTTGTTATTGTTAGTGCAAGTTTGGTTGATCTAGTGTCCTAGCGCTAATTGCAAAGGTTGTTTGTTGTTTGTGGAAGTGTGTCGATGTAGATTTGGGTACTAGTTAACCCTTGGTGTGGTCTACCTTTACTTCTTTCCACTGCGGAAGTGTTTGGTGCCAACCTATTTAGTGGTTGCACGTTTGAGGTGCATATGTTTCATTGTGGCTGACATGGAGAAGGTTTTTGAAGTTATGGAGGATATATAAGCAAGGTTAATTGTTGGAGATGTGTGAGTGTTGTATGATGTGAATGTGATCAAGTGTGGTGATCTGAGTGGAGCTTAAAATATTAAGGCTACTGGATGTAATGAGAAGAAGGTGTCTACATTTTGAGGCAGTGAGCCGAAGGTTGCGAATGGAGAAGAGTTGGAGTGGTGGACTTTTCTTGTTGCTCTAAGATAGTGAATCTCTCTGTAACAATCTTCTTCTATTATTCTTTCTTTTGGAGAGTGAGTCTTTTGGGAAGTGAGTCATTCTTCTCTTTTGGGCAGTGAGCCCATTGTATTCAGTGTTGCTATTCATATCTATGTGAGCTAATCCTCACCATGATTTTTCTATGATTTGGGTTTCCCACATAAATCTTGTGTTCTCTTGTGTATGGTGTTGAATGTTTTTACGTTTCATATGTTTACATTCTAATGATAATAAGGGTTTGATGGTTAATGAGGGTTTAAGGTTTTAATGTACAACTGATTCACCCCCCCTCTCAGTTGTCTTGTGTGTAACATTATTGAGCAATATTTTATATGATGTAACACATTGAAAGAAGTATGTTTACTTGATATAATGAATTACAAAATATGTTTGAATTATGTATTCATTTCTTATGAGCAATTGTAATGTATCTATTTGTGTGTTAAAAAAATTGGGTATTTTTCTTGAGAAATTTGATGTTTGAAAGAGATGACAAACCAATGTTCGTCACAAAAAATAGGGAGAATGTAGACACGTCATGAGATGCAAAAGCATTGATATGGAAACATAGTTGTTGAGACACAAAGCACAAGCACTAAACCAAAGAGATACACATATTTTTTTATAAACACAAATAAAAATTAGTAGCAAGGACATGGGTCCCACCAAGTGTGCCAAAATGAAGACAAAATAACAAGGATGAAAACACAAAGGACTCAAATGCAACAAATGAAACATTTCACCTTTTTTTTCTTTGCTCCTCCAATTGAACTAAAGTAAAGTGCACCCTTAAGTTCCACTAAATGTAATATTTGGATCATGGATTGGTGGAATGTGGTCTCATAGTAGACCAACAACATGATAGTGGGATTATGATGATTGATTAAGAAAATGACATAGTGATAGTGTGAAAGTAGGTGATCAAATTAAACACATAGGAATGGCATAAAGGTGGATGACAGAAATGGGTGAGAGGCCTCCAATCTCTAGATTATCCAATTTATATATTTTCTATGAGGAAACTAAAGGGCCAAGATGAAATGTTAATGGAGGGCTATGAATTGAAGAAGATGGGGACATGGATTGAAGATGTAGTCATCTAACAAGTGTCACATGAGGTTAAGAACTAGGCATGATCACAAATGTGTGAACAAAATGGCATGTGGGGAGATATGCTCATAGATGTGTAAACACAAGAGTGAGGATATGTCAAAAGGTCAAGGGATGAGGTGAAGACTTAACGTGCCCCCAAACTAGCATGCTCACACATGTTATAGCATGGGCGGAGAGGTGGAAGTCAAAGATGCTTCTAAGAGTGCATGCTCACGCATATGTGAGAAACGAGTGGAATAAGGTGGCATGCTCTCACATGTGGGAGCATGGAAGGAGAGTGGACACATGTCAATGATATACATTTTCGATTTTAATCCCCGTAGATGGATTCAATGGTTAGAATAAAAAAGACAAGGATCAATGATAATGTGGATTTAAATATTAGAGGAAATAACGATGGGATTAATTAGTCTTAATTAATTAGCTAATTAAGAATTAATTAATTAAGTTGGAGGAATTGAGAAATAGCGCTAATTGATTTAATTTAAATAATCAACTTTAGAGGGGAATAAATGAATAATGAATGACAAATACAATTAATTAAATATTTACTTATTTAATTCATTTACAAGAAAGTTAGTATGGCAAATTGGTCGTAAATTTAGGGTGTCTACATTATTAACTATAAAGAGTTCCTTTGAAGAGGTGTGTCAATAGCCTCAAGTGCATGCCACAACTATGGGGGTGATTTTAACAAGAATATATGCTCGTTTATGAGGTGTGTGCCACATTTTAATTTCAAATATGTTGTTTTGTTAACCATTGTCTATGTATAGCTATACGATCAACACTTAGCATGTGCCTATATGAAGGATATTATTTTTTTTGTTTTTAAGCCATTTAATTATGAGGCACACTCCTCTAACTCAATAAGCTCTTGTGTTCCTTGAATTTCTTTAAAATTTGCTTGTTACACCAATAAATTGCCAAGTGTGCCTCCTCTTAGAATGTCCTATGCTAAATAAGTTCCTTTTCTTTCATGTGTGCCTCATTGTTTTCATGCATCTTAGAAGAAAAGGGGAAATGTTAAGTTTGTAGAGACTATTTTGGCACATGCCAAAACTCCCACATGTGTCTTTGGTCTTTCTTTTAACATGCTTCCTTGAAAATCCCTTTGTAGTGGCACGTCCTTATTTACAAGCACATAGTTATAAACTTGAAGAAGAATTTGATTAAAACTAGCTTCTTTGTACTAGTGCACTCCATTATCCAAGTACACACATATTTAAACTTGATTCTAAATTTTCAAGAACTCCACCTTCTTTGTAAAAGTACACAATTTCTTTCATAGATGCATCTACACTGTTGAGTTTTTGTGTACTGGTGTGTTTTTTTCTCTTGGACACACATCTTTTCCTTTAATTGTATTTTGAATGAAAATAGGTTCCTTTAGCTTGGTTGTGCCAACATCTAGGTGCCCGCTTATACACTAGCTTCAAAAAATTCTTCAATATAATGCACAACTAAGGTCAAGTGGACACCTAGACACTAGACTTTAATATTTTAAAAATATTCTCTTTTGTATTGTTGTTGCAACGTATTTTCTTGATGTATGTTTTCTTCTCCTAAAAAAATAGACCTTTGCATTAGTGCCCTTTCTTTCTCATGTGTGATTGATTTGGAAATGAAACCAACACACTTTTGTCTTTGAAATGGAAACTCAAACCTAACTTTTTGGTCATTTTCATCATATAGAGCGCTTACCAAGACATGTCTTCAAGAGCCTCATTCCATGATCTAGTAAGGCTTGGGAAAGAACCAATTGATAAAAAGACGATGCAAAAAAGAGGTGGTCTAAAGCATGTTAAGGGTAGGGAAATGATAATTTTTTAGTTTAACTCTTGACACAATATAAAAATATATGTACGGGCACAACAAAATTTTACCTTCATTGAAGTTCAACATGAACTTGGAGACGTAGGGGTCAACGATGATACAACCTTTTTTTACTATGAAGATAGATTGTTGGGATGATCTTTGATATTTTCTTAGCATGCTTGGACACAAAGAAACATACATCAACAACAAATTTTATATCATTTTTACAAGACTACACTTTGTAGGATGTTAATTTGAAATATAGGAAACACATTTGGAGAAATTATAAAATGAAATAGTTCACAATAATAGATGAGAGACTAAAGTTTTTGACTATGTTTTTCTTGGCTAAATAATGATGCATATTCTAAAAGCCCCAAACTCCAACCTCGCATCCATTTCATTTAGCACTAAAATTGTTGTAGCTTATGTTGAGGAGATTTTGCATCCTCTTTTCAACCCTTTCATCAAAATGAAATATCTTTGCAAACCTTTGTAATTTATTAATTCTAAAAATAATTAAATAAGTTTAATTATGTGCAAAAAATAAATAACTAAAGGGACATTCTTATATCCTCTACTTATACCAAGTCACTTTAAAATATATGACAAACCTTTGGTGAAGGCAAATTCTAACCCAATGCCTTATCCATTAGGTAACAAAGTTGATGAATATTATTTTTCATGAAATCTAACCACTATAGGACCACCTACAAACCATAATTAATATCACACATTCCTTTTTTTAATGCCAATAGATGCTTGAGTTTTGAAATAGTAAACCTTGTGTTTATGATTAATCTCTAATCATCTAAAAATAAAGCAATTGAAGAGGTTATCCCTATATGGTGACAACAATGGTCCAAATATTCCATTGGAAAGAGATAGTCGAGATGATATTTAGTTCTTTCTTAGCATGCTTGGAGACCAAATGAATCTTCCTCAAAGTAACTTCTCACCAACAATTTTTTGACCATTTATGATGTCAAATCAAAATATGGGAAACAAACTTAGAGCCATAGGAGAAAGGATTTCACAACAATCATTGAGAAACAATATATATTTATTTATGCATGCCTTGGCTAAACAAGCGATATCTATTGGAGTTGCATAATTACTAAAAACCCTAGGCTTTAACCACACATCCATTCTTTTAGTATAAAAAAATGTGAGTGAAATGTTTGTGTTAGTAAGAAAACTAAGCTTATACTCCATGCATAAAGATTTGGTTGTTGGGAGTAGAGTTGTCTGACAATCCATTAGCTTCCCAACTCTTATAGAAAAAAGATGTAGGTCTACATTGCCAATTGGAGGGAGCTCATGCCAAAAGAGATCTTGTAACAAAAAAACCGATGGAGCTTGATTGGTTGATGGAGATCAAAATACTAGGTTTTCCCATCTTGTCAATTTAATTTTCTCCACCAAATCTTGTTTTCTAAGGCTTTTCTCCACACTTATGCACTCAATTCAACCTATCTTATCACTTAACTTCCACAATGGCTAATATAGGCACTTTAACATGCTCTACTTGCTTTCTTTCACAAACACTTAGCTCAACCTCCCTCCTCCTAGATTGTACTTTAATGCTCAAGATGATTCTCCTCTTAGACAAGCTTACATCATGTATGAGAAACAAAACATTAAGAAGGGCAATCAATTCACAATATTAGGCTTAAATTGTGTTAACTTGATAGAACAATCATAGCATAGCAAGCACAAAGTAGATTCATTATTAAAGTTTTGTAGGGGTGCAATAGGAAGGAAACTCTTATGTCATCTTATTTGAAATAAGTCATAGAGTGCATGTATTTGAGACTTGGGCAAACACTACTTGTGTTTGCGTTTAATCACATTTATTGGGATTTGGTGCCTCTTGAGCAAAACTTGAACCAATACCATAACATGAAACTCAAGCCTTGTGTCTCTTTTAGATTACATGTCATAATTGTTTGCCTATGGAATGTAATTCAAATCTTACGTACTACTGGAAAACTAGTCATGTGCAGAACATAGGATAAAATAGTAAACTGAAAGATATCATATTTGAACACCATAAACTTTATTCATCATCAGAAATATCATGTACAAAAGAGTATCAGCATTGCTTCACAATATAACCATCGGCACATAACTCATAACTCATAATCCATAACTATCTCCCGACTATCCAACAGGCTACATATAACGTTTGGCGGTGGTTAGATTACCAACCGACACGACGCTTCATAACAACATTAACACTAACATTAATCCAAACATGATTTCCCGAAAGTACATGACATTATTATTCTTTACTAATCTATAGTTTTATTATCAATTGGCCGACTACGGCCGACAACGAAGTAAAATATACTGCTAACATCATCCCCCCCACAAAAGAAGTCGTCTTCCAGACGACATACATATAGCAAGACAAGATCACTGAGAAGTAGGGGGAAGGGAGTGCATCCCTGGATGTACAGATGACGTCGGAGTAGTAGAAGAATGCTCCACTCGCAGGCGCCTCACTTCCTTCGTACGTGTGCGAAGCTGCCGATCTGCCAGTATCACAGCTTTGTCTACCCGAGCATGTCGAAGGGCAACCTTCAAGGAGTGGTCATCAGGAGTGCTTCGCCACCACTGCTTGCACTCGTTGCCAGTCAGGTTCTCCCATGTCATCGTCTCGTTATCAGCGTCCATCCTCTTTCTTTTTCCAGCCGAGGCTACCTTGGGCTTGTGCTGCGCAGCCTTCTTGCCCTTGTCCATCTTTCTATCAGTTCGGTGATCCCAGCCGATTTTATAAATCTCGAGACAGTTGTAGAAATTGCCGAAATTATCAAAACTGTCGAACTGATCAAAACTGCCGAACTTATCAAAACTCGAACTAATTAAAACTGCCGAACTTATCAAAACTGCCGAACTGATCAAAACCGAACTTATCAAAACTGCTCAAAATAACTGATCAAACCTGACCGATCAAACTGCCGAACTTATCAAAACCGCCGAACTTACCAAACCGCCAAAAACCAACTTAAAACCGGCCGAACTGATCAAATCACGAATTTATCAAGACCGCCGAACGCTAAATCGCCGAACTTTGTAAAGGCTCGAAAAATCTCGTACGCCAGGATCGTAAACTGACGGGACGTGAGAAAATTAATTTTATGGAATCAGTACGAAACCTGAAAATCAGACTCTCAAAAATCTTTCCCGACACCCGAAAATCCATTGTTGAAACTCCGAGAAATTCAGACGGCCTAGCAATTGAGAAATCCGTACTGACAACTCGAGACCGTGACGCTTGGAAATTCTAAGAAATCCACGACCTAGCAATTCTGAGAAATCTATATGCCTGCAACAACCAGAATCCCAGCACTTGAACCTGACTACCGGCACTTGTACCGGAAACTGTGACTAATTGAGCTTCTGTGACCTGTACGACTTTGAGCTTCTGTAAATTCCGTACGACACTAGGCTCTTCTAAATTCCGTACGATTTGAGGCTCTTCTAAATTTCGTACGATTTGAGGATTTAGTAATTGATGAAAGCGCCATACAATTTCCTTCTCTGTGCTTGACCTGCTGAATTCGTACGGATTCCTGTGTTCTCTTCTCCCCTCGTGATTTATGTGTATTCTGCCCTTTTGCCAATATATCCTTGGTTGTACGATTTCCTCCTTAGCTGAGTTTTGGCGACTTTTTATTTTAATGTTTCCCGACTTGATATTTCGCCATACTTTATTCCCCTCGGCAGTTTTCTCCCCTGGCCGTACGATTGGAGTTTCTGTATTTATTTTAATTCCAACTTTATTTAATTTGAGCACTTTCTCCCTTAGGCGCCCACTTCTTCTCATGACTGCTTGTATTTTAATTTTTCGCATTTTAATACTTCTTTTCTTGGTGTCCAAGTCGTTTAATTTATTATTTAATTTTTTCTCCTTTCTTTTACTTTCTTTTCTGACTGCCTTCACATTTCTTTTATTTTTTTCTTCTTTTTTCTTTTTTCTCCATTCGCCTTGTTCTTCCTTATTTACTCTTTTATTTTCCTCTATTCTCTGATGTCTCATAGCTTTTTTCCTTTCTATTTTTATTTTTTCCCACTTTTGTTCATTTTCTCTCTCCTCCCTTCTCTCTTCTTTTCTTTTTTTCCTTTCTTCATCTCTTTTCTTTTTTTCTAATTTTTTAATTTTTTCATACTTTTCATTTTTTAACTCCACAATTTTTTCATCTCGTACCTGTTCAAACTTGTGGACTGGCGTATCGTCCAGTTTTGAGACTCTTCCTTTGTACTCTCCATACTCGGCCGAAAGTTTTTGGCTGGGCCTTCCCTCTTCTTCCTTGATTTCCCCGATTTGTAGCATGTTGCACTCTCTGTGGAACACTTCATAGTCTTCCATCTGCCAATGAAATAAGCCATTCAGCGAGCTTGTCTCGTCCTCCGAACAACTCTCGAGTTCAAGTACGCCTTCGATGTTTGGTTCCATAGCTTTCCTTCCTTCGTCCATAACCATTCACCTCCATCCGATTCAGATCCGGAGGAAGCCAATTCTTCGCTCACGGCCTGGTTCTTCAAGTCGATGACATACTTCCCCCCATTATTCTCGATCGAGAGTGTGTTCCTCTTCCAATTATGATTTGCCTTCGCCGCTATCAGCCATCCTCTCCCAAGTAGTGCATCGTACGCTTTCCTCTGTAATGGGATGACGACAAAATTTAGCAAAAACTGTTGTGTCCCGATCATCACCTTCTGTGCCATCAACGTTCCCAACGGCTTGATACCATGTTGATCAGCGCCAACTAGTTGGAATGTCGGCGGCCAGAGTGTAGGCTTCCCAAGACTCTTCCATGTGTCTTCGAGTAGTACGTTGACTCCTGATCCTCCATCGATGATAGTATTTGTCAAGATATTCCCTCTGATTTCCATATGCACGACCGCTGGCATCTTCCCGATGTTCGCTGTGAGCAATACCGGGTCGATTGTTTGTTCACCGTACGGTGGCGGTTCTGGTATCAATTCTTTCCTTCGTTCCTCCAATCGCGGTTGCTTGCCATCCTCGACGACGTTTGTGATCGCCAGTCCCAACTGCGGCATAGTCTGGAGAAGGTCAGTTACTTTGATCGGTATGGTGGTCTGCAGTACCTGCCGTATGATGTTGGTTTCCGCCTCCGACCGCCGAGAGGTTCCTGGCTTCTCCAGAGGTACTTTGTTTTCCTTCGCCATCGCCAGTTCCACTTCGGTTTTTGCTTCCTTCATCCTTTGTTTCTCCGTACATGGATCTGGGTAAGTGGCTTTTTTTGCTTGTGCTCTGGTGATCGCCAGTACCTCTTGTTCTTCTACTTCCAGCATATGGATACCCTTTTGCTTCGAGCATTCGTTATCTTCATGATCGCCTGGTCCACACCACTTACACAATCTCCCTCCCGAACCTTGACCGTTCTGGGAATCCCTGGCAAAGTGGCCCCATTCGTTGCACTTCCTGCATTGGATCATAGGTCTTCCTTTTGCATCGTGCTCTATCATGTTTCTTGGACTTCTATTATTTCGGTAACCTCCAGGGGATGCATTGCTATTGTACTAGGGCTTTGGTGGTGTGTTCAGCGGTGTCGACAGTTCTCCCTGCGCGAAGAGTACTTGTGCACTTCTGGATTTTAAGTTGTATGGGCATTCCTTGACGGAATGTCCCATCACTTGGCAGATATTGCAGAATAAGTTCTTGGGATAGTTCGCCTTCGTGTGACCTTCCCCATTGCAATCCGTACACCACAGTTGTCTGGCTTCTCTCGTACTCTCCTTGTCGGCCTTCAATTCTTTCATCATTCACATCATATCTTTCCTAAGTGCTTGTACAGTCTTGGATTCACTATCGCTGTCGTCCGTACTCTCCTCGTCATTTGTCTTCTTTTTCCCTCGGGAGGTTTTATTTTCACTTTCTATGTCCATTGCCCGATTGTATGCTTCAGCGTACGACGAAGGAGGTACGACTTTCATTTTCTTCCTTAATGACGGAAGCAAGCCCTCGATGAACCATCTTTTCTTCAACCCATCGGCCGGTTGTGCCTCCAATTTCCCCAGTAAATCTTTGAGTCTTCGGTTGTAGGTCCGCACACTCTCGTGCTTTCCTTGCTTGGTATTGTATATCTCTGCAACAATCTCGCTGTCATCTCAAAGAAGTTTGAACTCCTCCTGGAAAGCTTTTTTCAATAACCTCCATGTAGCTCTCTGTGCTTGGTCCAATTCCGAGTACCAATCAATGGCACTCTCTCTGAGTGTTGCTGGAAATGCCCTTAGCCACTGGTCGGGATCATCCTGCCCGCTGGCTATCCAGATAGTCTCGCATGTCTTGCAATGTCGTGCGGGATCCTCAGAGCCATTCCCCATGAATTTCGACAACTTTTGTCGTTCCGGATGAGCCATCTTTCCCGGTTGACCTCCCTATGTGTTGGACCCGATTAGACTAGTGGATTCCTCGCTACGTCCCTGTGCGTCACTTGCACTCTTGGCCACGTACGAGTCACTCCCACGTCCTCCGTCAGCGTCCTCAACACCGTGGGTCTCCTCAGGATCCCTCCGATGCTCTCTCTGCCTTGGGGTCTTAAGCTCTGGTCTTCCCCTCCTTAACTCGTCGTCGTCGTCCGAGAGGGACAACTCTTGAAATCGTTTGATGCTACTGTTCAAATCATCTTCATTTGCATAAAGGTTATATTTTCCTACGTGTGGAGTGTTGAAGGGGTCTTCATCCCTTCCTTCTACCAAACTATGGTGCGCTCGTTCAATGGATGTGTCTATTCTTTTTAAATTTTCATATGTTCTTTTCATGCTCTGATTTATTTCAATTAAGTCTTCATCCAATTCCTTACCGGCTTGCCTTAGTCGTCTTTGCCGATTCTCTTGCTCTTGCACCCTGAGTGATCGCCGAACTTGCTCTTCCGAAGTCCCGTGCCCGTCAGGTACTCGATGCTTGTCTTTGTTCGGCCGTACGGGCATTTATTAGTTATTCAAGCGATCATTGCTGGTTGCCGGAAGTACGGCGCCGGCTAGTATCTTGTTCTTCCTCCTCACGTTTGGTTCTGTCTTCACAACGTTGTACGATTTGCTGTCGTCGGCGCTCGCGATCTTCTTCTTCTCGCAAGTCTTGCAGGATAATGAAATGGCGGGCCAGTAACCCAGGCATGCAATTCAGGAGGTGGTTCACCTCATCGTTCACTTCCAACCGATCCGAAATGACTTCCTCAGGGATCTCCCGAATGTGGGATTCCCTACGCACGTGGTCACGTAGCGATATTTTCCACAAATTTACCAGATCTTCTGTCAATGAGTCTTCCCGTTCCTCATTAGCATTTACAGGTTCTTCCGCTGGTTGACCCATTACGCTGCCATGGCAGGTGATGCCCTAGTCCGTTCAGGCAACGGCGCCAAATGTTTGCCTATGAAATGTAATTCAAATCTTACGTACTACTAGCAAACTAGTCATGTGTAGAACATAGGATAAAACAGTAAACTGAAAGATATCATATTTGAACACCAGAAACTTTATTCATCATCAGAAATATCATGTACAAAAGAGTATCAACATTGCTTCACAATATAACCATCGGCACATAACTCATAACTCATAATCCATAACTATCTCCCGACTATCCAACAGGCTACATATAACGGTCGGCGGTGGTTAGATTACCAACCGACACGACGCTTCATAACAACATTAACACTAACATTAATCCGAACATGATTTCCCGAAAATACATGACATTATTATTCTTTACTAATCTATAGTTTTATTATCAATTGGCCGACTACGGCCGACAACAAAGTAAAATATACTGCTAACAATAATTTTGTATTTGGCAAGACAATTTATACTTATCATGCTCTTTTTTCTTTTTTCTCTCACTCAATCCTCATGAGATGTCACCCTTGCATTGAAATAATGGAAACTAGTACCCTTGTCCAAAAGCTAGTTATGAGATTCCAAATATAGTTATTTTAATTTCCTCTTGTACTTGTTTTTTCTTGTACTTTTGCTTTCTCCTTTGGATGAATAAACATTTTCCTATTATGGGTGAGTTGAACACGTTTGCCATGGACATTGTTTCTAGTGGGCCATATGTGTCCACAATGGAGTTAAGAGAGGTTTTCAAGATTTATGATACTAAGGCTTTGGGCTTAGTGGGGTGGGTTGTCAATGACAAAAGATCAACTTCATCTCCAAAGGAGTTATTACAATGCAAACTTAATCTTTGATTCACTTTTTGCTGCATTTTTTCCTTCCAAAACCTCTTTGAGATGGTCATGTCATGAATTTGAATGCAAAGGGCATAATTTCTCTTTTGTATGTCAAGGCTTAATTGATAGAGGGTGAGCTTACATTTTGATGTAAAATGGGTGTGGAGTTGATCACTTACATCCAAGGAGTCCCAAGAGGTGGACCTCAAGGATCCCAAGTGCCCTCTCCCATCTAGTCCCTCGTCTCTACAAATCAATGTTCCCCTCTAGCATGTGGAGATAAGACCACCCCAACAAAGTAGTAACAACTCTCAAGAAAACACATATAGAATATATTGTTTGAGATGATGGTCCTAGTTGACAAGAAAGAACTAAAAACCTTGTGGGTGAAGAATGAGGAATTAGTAGCAGTGAGTGGCTGGCAAGGACTAATGCGATTCCAATCATGCTTGCCGATTTGTTTGTTTTTTTTTTCTTAATGCAGGTATTCTGTGTTAGGTTAGGTGACATTTACCTTGCAAACCTAAGTCATTTTTATGTCTCCATGTTTCTTGGAAAGTGTCTTGGGGGACATGAGAGAAATGTATTTAATATTGGCAAATTGTACTTATTTTTTTAGAGGAATTTTAATGTTGGTGAAGGTTACACATCACTAGAGGACAAAATTGTCCCTCCTAGACATTCACATTGGAAATGTTAAGGGTCTTGAGTGGGGTGTCAAGTTTGGAAGGAAACAGGTGTCCATTGGTTCTCCATTTGAAAGTTAAGCTATCATCGGAGCATCTTGAATGCCAGAAGTTGAAGGGGCTATGGGTTAGGCACCCATGTTGAAGCCTTGTGCACATTAATTAATTTATTACCATGACTATTAATTTTTCAAGGCAAGGGCGTGGGTTTTTTCAAGTGGTTTTGCCACCTCTTGTTTCAGCTTACCATTGTGGTTTTGCCTCCCACAAGTTCTATAAATTGGAGCCCTCAGATGGCAGTATCATCTTGTATTATTTGCAAGTGTATGGAAGCATCCGGGTTGTAAGAGATCAGCAAGAAAGTGTATTGTGGTTTACTTCTCTTGTTAAGATAAATAATATACTTGCCCTCTTTTCTGATGTGGAGTTTTTTCCTGAAAGAGTTTCTCTGCATAAATATGGGGTCATATTTGTTTGCTGATTTTTCTAATATGGTGAATGTGAAATCACATATAATCCAATTTGGTAATATTGTAGCTTAGTTCCACCTTGTTTTCAACACTCTGTACCATGGGTAGCTTTGACTTAAGCAGGATCGTTATGTTTAGTTTTTTGTGGATTGCGGATGCTTTGACATTGGCCATTATGGGTCTCATTTACTGTTGTTTGCATTATTTAGTTTAAATGTTTGTTTTGTAGACTTTTCAATGAGTGGTTAATATAGATAATGGTAACAGGTTTTGTTGGGCCGGGGCCCCTTAATATAATCTTGACTAACCTATCAAAAAAGGAAAATTCAGTTGCCATTGACAATGGTGCCTCTATTGATAACAATCCAATGCCTACTCAAAACAGAGAAGAGTTTACAATACATGATGTTATACCAGTTGATGTTTCTGAATTTACGCATTCTTATTATTTGACAACAATATACAAAATTGGAAATTTTACAGGCTAATGAAAATCCTGAAAACATGTTCCTTCACATTTTTGAGGATAGCAATTCAATTTAGAAGGCCCATTATATCATTGCATCAGCAGCCAGTTCTTTAAGACAAAACCTTCCAGTAACAGATGCCAATATCATGCATTTATTAATAAGCATAAACATATTGAACACCTCATCATAAGTTGTTATCTGATATAGGTACACCTAGCCTTGTGAAGCTTGTTTACAAGTGTGTGGGGACTGCCAAGATTTCAGATCCACAAATACGGCAGGAGCATCATACCCGTTGCTCAGGTGTAGATTCCAAAACATTAATTTGTGTTTCTTTAGTATATGCATCATCATTATCAGGTGGGCTGGATTTTTGCAGGTATGCTCGTGCCAGCTTTAGCATCAATTCAACTTCCTTCTTGTACTGTGAAGGTCATCAACTTGTGTGAGGAAAATGTGATTAGGATTTTGACACAACACAAAAAGTAGGTACACAAGTAACACACCTCATTAACTGCACCAGCCTTTATTTTAGATTGCATCACACACCATTTCTTGAAATGTGCACCTGCAAATGGCATTTCCTCTAAAATTATCTCCCAACAAAAATCACTAGTACTAGCAAATAAATGAGATCTTGTCCATTTGATTAGTTAACTGTTAAGTAATACATACCCACTTTAATTTCTAGATTACAAGAGGACGTAGATATAGTCTGTACCCTCCATCTGCAATGGACCTTCATGTCAAAAATAAATTCAATTAAATAAACTGCATACCATAATCAAACATTCAGTTTCCAAGCCAAAAAGGAAAGATGATAATGATAATGAGAATAAAATAGAATTGATAACATGTTATGTGAGTACTGTTTACACCTCAAAGTACGACCCAAATGGCACATCATGTGCCTGTTGTACTGTCTCAAATACCTAGAAGAAAAAATAGCCATGTGAGTACAGATTTCATGAAGCACATTGATGCTTATAGAAGTTACTAACAATCACAAAAATAATGCTTTTCTCACCAAAACACTGTCATTGTCCGAGAAAACTGCATGTTGCCACTCTGTCATTCCAGTGTCTGGGGGGCACATAGGGTTGTTACATAATGATCTGAAGGATATCTCTCGAAGTAGACCACTATACTGGTCAGCCGCATGCCATTGTGCTAACTGTAAAGCAAAGAATAACATTGTTTCAAATTCTTTTGGGCAATTGAAACTGTTCGAAATTTCTCACATACACGTATTGTCTGCTTAGAAACCCATACCAAACCCAAGGGAACAAAAAAAAATCAACTAAAAACTAAATTATCTGGAAATGAAAGCCACCATACACCATAAATTACAGTACAAAAGGAAATAAATTTCAACATGAAATATCATTTTTTATAACTGTATGCAAATTAATATGTATATCCAATATGTGGTAGTTCCATCCAATCAATGAACATGGAGGCAAAATACTTACACACATCTCTTCACATTCAATGGCAGAGGACAATGTCTCAACAGAATACAACAGATAGATATTAGTGTATAACCCAACAGAAAACCACATTATTAATATACACAACTACCAAAATTTAATGTTACCCTACTAACACTAATGTTATTAAATTGAACATAAATGCAAAGGAGGTTCCCACTATTTTAAAAAATCACAAATATCAAAAGTGGAGCCAACACAAACTTATAACAATAAATAATAAGGAGAAGTCATTCATGGGGAGTTCTTAACATCCCATTTTCACCCATTGTCTTGCAAGGTTGTGATTTGAGCCAAAGAACACGAATACCTGAAAACATTCTGTTTTGTTTCCAACGAGCTTATTTTGTGCCACATTTTCTGGATGCCTATAGCCACCTTTTTTAATTCAAATATCAAAAGCTACTGCTTGAACCTGAGGGCAATACAATATAAACCAGTACGCCAGATTTTGTAGCTTCATATTTTCATTGACTGTGTCTAGAGGGAAATGTTTTGAACTGATTGGAGGATATTCAACACCTCGTCAATTTCTTTCTAATGTTGTGGTTTGATCTTTGCAGTGGCAACAGTTTAGGATGTCTTTTTTGTGGCTTTGCTAGAAGATTTGAATACTTTTCCAGTTTGTGCTTGCTGTTCTTCTAACTCTGCATCATGTTTTCTTGTATCTGATTGTCTTTAGAGTTTAGGGCAGTTTCATTGCCTAAGCACCACAAAGAGTTTTGAAACTGCAGGAATACTTCAAGCTTGACATCTCAATTGCTTGAACTTGGATTGACCTGTTTCACCTTGGAGAGTGTCAAATTTGAAAGGTGCTAGAACAATACACACCCTTAATTCCATGCATGTATTTCTGAACTAAACAATCTATAAATATCTAAACGAACTCTTAATTAAATCATAAAATTTCATCAAAATGAGTATGTTGATGTGATTATGGCTATATTTGATAAAGTGCTCGTAGCAAAACTTAAGCTTTGAAGGGGGTTTAACACTCTGTCAGCAGGAGATAACACTTACATATTTTTCTAAATAATTATTTTTAATCAGTTCTCTCAACTGCTAAAGGAATTTGGAATGAAAGCTGGGCATTTTTCGTCATTAATTGACAAATGTTGAACTACAATACCCATCAAACTGAGTGTTTAAAAAGGAGAGGAATGAACAACAGAAAGACCAAAAACAAGCTATCAGAAGCAATCCTATCAAACAGTTTAGTTGGCTGCTCAACTAACCGCTATACTTTAATACGAAATCCTAAAATAACACAATAACAGGATGTGCTTAGAATAGTTTTGACAATTTTCGGTTGGGTAAGAAGTACGGACAAGAGAGAATCCATGATCTGCCAAGAGAGCATCCTCTAGCTTAATCTAGTCATCAACACTGAAGCCTGAGGAATGCTTTTGAAAAACTCTGCTCTGTTGTCCTCTTTTGGGTGCTTTGGCTCCACTTAACCTGCAACTTTTCTCTAATGACCTTGTGTAGGTTTGCTTGTGAATTCCTGATCTGGTTTTGTGTTTAGCATCTGCTTCCAATTTAGCTTATCAGTATTCAGAATCTTCTTAAGCTAGTCACCAATGCTGAAGCCTGGGGAATGCCTTTGAAAAACTCTGCTCTGCTGTCCTCCTTTGGGTGCTTTGGCTCCACTTAAGGCTGAACCTGTAACTATTATCTAATGACCTTGTGTTTAGCATCTGCTTTAACTCCGCTTCCAATTTGGCCTATCAGTATTCAGAATCTTCTTTGATTAGGCATCCTGTGCAATCCCTTCCAGGAATTGAATGGCAATGGCCTCTAGTGTAACTTCTAACATGAATGTTGATCTCAGCCTCGAGGTGGCAGATTGGGAGATGTGACCTTGGTATTCACTTATAATATGACAGATAAAACAATCATTCTCAATCTGTAGTTCCAACATAATCACAAATTTCCTCAACGGTTTCCTTTCGTGCAACCAGCTTTTGCTCCAGGGGAGAAAAATGAATTTATAAGGGCTTGGATTAGATCACTGTTGTGTTTGTTTAATAGTGTTTAAAAGAGGATTGCTCTTACCTTCTTGCACTTTACCTGTTTCAGTGAATTGACAAGAAATGCATTGTGTAGAGACTCTTCATAGAGTCATGCATTCCTCAACCAAATCAAATTTTGTAAACTTCAAGACCTTTGCATTCTCTGCATTGAAGGCCATATTCAATGTCTTATTTGAAACTCTACATAAGATACTGGAGTTCACTGCCCTTTCATTCTTCTTGTTTTCCATTTAAAATCCCCTTCAATATTAGGTTTTGCCAACTTTATCCCTTTATCACATCCATAGATTCAGCATTATTGTTTGACTCTTGGTCTACATTAATGAAGAAGCCCAAATGTACACCCCTTGATGGTATTTTATCAATCCACCAGCATGGATATGGCCTCTAGAGGCACAATTCAAGTTAAGTTTGTAAATTTCCCCTAAACTTCTGGAGGGGATGGTACCTATGTAGTTTATTTCTATATCCTCTTAGTAACAGTAGTCCCTTTATTAGGTTGAACATTAATCTTTGGTCAGTTTGCAAGCATTTTGCTGTATCCCACTGAGGATTTCCTCTGCTGCTTTTTAAGCTTCACACTAACTACTTCTGTGACAGTCAGCTCTACTTTAGCACACAACATATCAGTTATGCTGCAAACAAATTACTGGAATAGTCTACAATTGGATTATCAGATGCTGGATCACCAGAGGGTGTAGCTAGCTAGAATGGGGGCAAGGAGTTGCTCCTGTGTGGCCAGCAGATGAAGATCTTCTGAAGAAATAGACCATGCCAGGAAAAATCCTAGGTTGCTCATGACAAAAATCCAAACCTCTTGTGCATGGGGACACATGAAGTATGCAGTTTGCAGATTCTCATACTTGTATTTGAAGACAACAGATGGCCAGGCCTACCCATTCCGTAGGCTGCAGCTTATCAGAGGTTAGGATCTTCTCTCTAGCAGCAAGCGAAGAAAAAGCATTGGGCTTTTAGCAGGCCATATTTAATAGATTCTACCTGAGGACCAGTCCTGCTGAAGGTCTTTGTATCCTTCCTTAACCTTGTAACTACCTAAAGGTCTCCCATCCCATTAAGGCAATCTGTGTTTCCCACGTTGGAGATTCTCTTATCCCAAACGAGTGTTTTAACTTTTGAAAAGTGTTATTTTGTTCTTCAGCCATTGGGATGAATACTGTAAGGCCTATCCACTTTCTAGAAGAAGACTAATAAATACTTACACTCTATCCCAAAAGTGGGACGATTATATTTTTAATTTGATGCAGATTCTCCTCATTCATCAATGGTAGGTCTCCCTCCCAAGAGCTTGCCTAGAAGGCGGCAAATCTATTGTTCTTCATCTGCCAACAAACTTTAAAGAGAATGATCGGTCTACATTGACAGCTGAAGTTCCAGCTGTGATGGCCTTGGGGGAGAGTTAAAACTATCAAAAATCAGTCAAGTGCGGAGTCATCAAGATATACAGCTAAGCCAGAGGCAATTAGAAGCAGGAAAGAGCACAAAGGAATTAGCTGCAACTGTACATATGTTGTATGCTCTATTATATTAGGAATTTATAATGCACAATCATATCCAAGAAACATCTAGATAAAAGGAAGCTTCTAAGTGAAAAAAAATTCAAAGAGGATAAAGATGCACATAGAGATATGCACAAATTTTAAGACTATACAGTAAGCCCATCTAGTGCACTCACCCATGTGGCTATCCCTCATCATTTTCCCTTCCTTAGAGGAAAATGCTCCCAATTTCAATGAGTGACTAGAACCATGGTTGAATTTTTTGAAAACTCAAACTCCAACTTGGTAAAAACTCAGCATATTATCCAAACATAGAAAAACACATGAATTTGTAATTTCAAAAAATGCATAGTTTTGAATTTAGGGAACACATTACTTTTATTTTTTGACTTTATAATATTTTACATTTTTGGCCCCTGGTATTATAAAAATAAAATATTTGACTTAAAAACATAATTAATTAAATACAAGCTGCTCAAAAAATATTAATTTAAGACAACGTTATTTAACTAATTAAATTATTTTATTTCCAATCACTGAGGCCAAAAATGGAGACATTACATAGTGCTCGTTTGATTTTCTTAATCATCTATATTTACGATTTTAATAGTTTCTATTTCTTGCACTAGATCTTGGGTTGTCATCTATTTTGCAGATTCTCACATGGTATCAGAGCATTTGGTGCTAGGATAGATCTTTAGTTTCCATTTTTGAGAGATTCGAGAGGGGGGGGGGGGGGGGCGCTAATCAACTTACTTGAAACTTTCTTAAAAACCCAATATGCTCTTCTCTTGCATTGGATGATCTGAAGAATCAAAAAAGTTTGATGAAAACACTCTTTAACCTCTATTATTTGCACTTGTGGTTTTTCAAATCTGGGTGATTGTAGCTTTTCAATAATATTTTTAGTTGTTCCATAGTGTCTAGAAGGCTAAAGAAAGTCAAGATTGACTTTCATTTCATCAACATACGAGATCAAGAAGCCAAGTTGTGAACAAGGATCTGAACAATGCATTAGGCATATTGCTCATTTCAAGGGCATTTTGAGGCCAAACAAACCTTGCTATTGAGTTTTGAAGGCCCAAAAAACCCCATTTCCATATTGTCAAAATCAGACATAAGATTTTTGGAGGCAATTTGTTTTGCTAAGCAGAGCAATATGACCCTAAGCAATCCATTTTGTACAATCATCAAGTTTTTTTCTAATTTGAATTTTTGAAAATGTTGACCACTAGTGGTTAGGTCAATCTCTAGTGGCGATCGTTGCAATCTACAAACAACAGTAGTTACCAACAGCCATTGCCACCAATGCTTAGCTGCCTCGGCAATGACACCAATGGTGCAATGACCCAGTTGTGGCTCTACAATCCTCCTTAGCCAACTCCCCCCCAACTGGAGCACTGCTACCACTAGTGGCACTAGCAATCCACCATTGGAGCACCACTAATTGGCCACCAAGGCCCCTTTGCTCCTTTACTAGAGTTTTGAAATTGAAAGCCAACTTCGAGAGGCCCATTCTCAACTATACAAAGGCCTATATTGATGCAATTTTTTTGATTTGGGGTGAAATTTTGCACTCTTTGCAGTGTTCAAGTTAGTTTTTGCTTTGGCATTCTAGTTTTCTAGAAAGTGAAGATTCTTCTAGAATTTGTTACTTAGTACCCATTTTGAGAGCTTTTGAGGGCCATAACTTGTACAAACGAACTCCTTTTTGGGTCCTTTTTGTTTAAAGTGCATAATTTTTTGCATACTCCACACTGGTGCTCTCAAATTGATCTCGTATTGTACTAGAACTGTAGTTTCAGTATTTGGCTAGTTTTTGGCCTTATAAGAGTTTGAAAATATGATACTTTCATTGTAAATCACACTAAACATAAAGTACCACACATTGTACTTGTTGGTGGGGTCATTTCAATAATTAGTAATAGGGGTTGTACTCTTGTGGTCTTCTTTTCAACATCTCCCTTTTTACATGTCTTGTTTTTCTACATCATGGATCAAAGTTCAATTCCTCTACCCACACCATACAACTATTTTGAGTGCAAATCAAGAATTATGAAATATTTCAAAAAATTGGTTTGCACAAAATCACTATTGGGTTTGAACTTAAATCAACTTTGCTTTCACAGAAACCTAAGTGGTTTAATAAACATGATGAGACTAATGGAACAGTATGTTTGTATCTCCTAATCTCCTTTTTTCATATTAAATCTTCGAATCCTAGAAATAAGATCTAGACCAAATTGGAAAGACTGTTTGGGATTCAAGATTCTATGAGATGTCAACAATTGGAAAATGAACTCATTAGTTTGAGCCCAAGAAATTTTGACACCATTCGGGGTGGGTGGGTGGATATAGGATAACGGTTGGGAGGGGAGAGGAATTCAAGGATGAGAAATTCAAGGATGACTTTTTTTGTTTGCAATTTTAAGAAATCGCTGATTTAGGATATGCAACAACAGCTTGAAAAGTCATCAAAATCCCTATAACGTTTTTTTCAGCGTATAGTTTAAAAAATCATTGATTTAGAGCACACAACAATGATTTATGGTTAATGGATCTCTGCAAGAACTTTTTTTGAGTTGTTAATGTTTTCAAATAAAGATATTGCAAAGGATCTTGATGTTTACAAATAAAGATAGAGTTGTTTATTTTTTAATATATTTTTATCATGTATTTTTTAATTAATATCATGTATAATATAATTTAAATTATAACTTTTAAAAAAAATTAGGTTATTTGAAAAATATTGAATGAATTTGTAAAATATGTAATGTATATTATTATATAAATTAGGAGTGAATATGTCTTTCATAATATATTATTTTAATTTGTTAAAAATTAATATGACTTCTAAAGCATTTTTATAAACAAAAAAGCACCAAACACTTAATTTCGCTCTTAAGTGTTAAAATTGTGAAAATAGTGTGCACCATGAAGGATTGTGTGGTTTCAATGGCCTTAATTTAGGCTTGGTGGTGGGGGCTCTACTCCTCGACTGTAGAAACCCCAGTTTCCTCTAACTCTGAAATCTGACTATCTTTTGATTGTTTTGTGTATTTTCTGACGTTTTTTGCATAAATAAAGATGAAGGCGATTTTGCACATAAATGATGTAAATTCTAAACAAAATCATATAGCTCTGGAAATAACCAAATCTATTGCAAATACTGAATCTTATTCATTAAAGAATCTCCTGAAGACGATTACAGCATAACCCAGTTACATGCAAAGCAAAAGGCAATAAAAAATATTGAAACCTGGTTTTTCTTTGATACAGCAATAAATGAATGGTACGGCTGCAGCAAGTATGCCTTCTCCCTCTGCCAAATGATTGCTGATGACTCTGGACAAGTAGGCGCCTCCAGTGATGAATGTATGAAGCTAATATTGAAGGCGTTTCTCATATGATGATGGGACACGTCTTTCCAAGCAAGTACGGCCTGGTAAACAGCAAACTGTTGATGAGCAGAAATCTGGTGCGGCTGTGATAAGGTCTTGTTTCCCCTTCAATCTATTGATCTCTAATGATGCCAGAGATGTATGAGCCCAAACAGGAGATGACAAGCAATCCTTAATGCGAGCTATCTACTCAGAAGAAGATATACGCCTTATTTAAGATGGTACTGCCCTGGTACAGTTTGTACGGCTGAGGCAGCAATCAGCAATTAAATCAAAAATGTACGGCCCTCTCTCTCTGGTATCTCTGGTTGCATAGAACATGTGCGCCTAGTCTGCAAGAAGCCTTCTTGACAAAGATTTCTCTGTAAACTCTGTATATTTATTTCCTGTGAAGCTCAACGATTTCCTCTGGATGAAGAAATCTCACACTGGCAGTAAATCAGGTGATATCTCACACCCTATGAACTGATTCGATGGAGATGGCTCGTTCTCCACAGAATTTCGAACTCAAACCCTAAGGTCTCCGTTCTCTGGCAAAGCCTGATCAATTTTTAATTCATAAATGTCATAATGCACAATTCCCAAGGCAAAACCCTTTATTCTTCTCAAAAGTGCGATTTCCTTAAAGATAGGGAATTTTAAAATATTTCAACTTTTAATTCTTTTAATTGCAATAGTCTCAGCCAAATATTAAATTATAAATTTAATATGCGAAATGGCCCCTTTCCTGATGTTGGGCGCCCCCTTTATGAGAATCACTTAAGTTATAATTAAAAATTATAACTTTATATTATAATCATTAAATAATTAATATTTAATTAATGCAATTAAATATTAATATTTCTCCCGTTACTCATCCGATAACTGATCCGTCTGAAGCTGACGAACTCTGAAGTGATCCTGAACGCTGCTAAGCCATACTGCTAAAAATAGCAGGGGTCCCACGCTGACTGCCAGGAACTGCTAAAAATAGCAATTCTGCAAGAAACGTCCAAATGAGCCCGAACGAAAGCCAATTGATCAAAACTGCCAATCTGACGCTGAGCCAAGCTCCCAAACGACCCTCTAACCACTCTGTCAGCCTACAAGGGTCTCCTGATAGGCCAATCTTACGATCTCTGATGCTCGCCAAAAAATGGGGACATGACATCGACCCCGCCCTGTACCGCGACAAGGAGCGCACCAAGGGCACTACCCCTCGACCCCCACAAGGGACATTGTCCCTTGACCCAATTGGGAACGTTGCCCCCAAACCCCCACAAGGGACACTGCCCCTTGTCCCCGCTGGAAGCGTTGCCCCTAGACCCCCACAAGTGGCACTGCCCCTTGACCCCATTGGGGGCATTGCCCTTCAACCCCATTGGGGTGTATGATATGTTTTAAACTTTAATTTTGATTTATTTATGATGGAAATCAATAATATCTTCTACAAATTTAGTGTTATATGTTTTTTAAGAATCTTTTTAAAAATTTATGTATTTTAAAATGTTTGATAAAATTACCAAGTTATTGTCGAGTTTTTCCCCGAGTTTTTACCGAGTCCCAAGTTTTTAAATTTTTTGGGCATGCCAAGTTATTGCCAAGTCCGATTTTTACAACTATGATCTTAATCACTGCTCATCGCATAGTATTCGCTGACTTATTAAGCGTTGCTTCATTAAGTCTAATCATTGCTCTTCATAATCATTATCGACTTCCTTCATTATTAGTTAGTGTGGGCAATTTCATATATATATTTTTCTTTCAAAATACAAAGAGGGTTGGCCAATGTAGAAATAGATTTGAAGTTGCATAAATCACAAGCACCAATATAAATGAGGGTCAGCCAGCACTTTAGGAGATTGCCTTTACACCTGGAAATAATGCGATATGTTCCTGAAACGATTAGTGACCTTTGGCCTTCATTCAATGTCCTTATGCCTTTGACATTATAGATAACCATCAAATCACCTTCAATAGTGATCGTTAATTTCCTTTCTTTGCTGCCAATTACTTTCTTTGCTGCCAATTACAATCCTTCTTCCATACTATTGTTACCCATACAAAATTTTCACATTATGTCTAGTTTCAACTAAGAAAAAGTGTTGTTTTGTTTTCCTCATTTTGTATGCACATGTCATATTTGTTGTCTTTCTCTATATCTTTATAGAGATCTTGGAAGGAAGCTTTTGAAGTCATCGTCACAACAAAGAAAGGTAGTTTTTATCAAATAAATTTCCTAAGCAAGAGATCAAGTGCACATTCATAAGTTAGAAAGCACCCATAAGTGGAAAAGTAAAGTTAGACAATTAAACTCTAATATCCCATTGCTAGGGGCACACCTCTGAGAAGAAAATACTGTTCCAAAGAAAAAAGTCAAAATTGCATTATCAAGGGCACAACGATATGACGCAAACAAAGGTATAATATGAAAATGTAATGTCGCCTTTTTCTGAGTGATCAGCCAGCAAGGCAATCTGGCCTACTTTTATTCCCATTGGCTATGATGAGAGATTATAAGGGAATAAAATAAAATTAATTATTTATAAAGTTGTCCATTTAAAATAAATCTTAATGATAAATTTATTTTTATTTAATTTAACAAAGTGACTTATATTAAATGTTGTGGTAAATTATTAAATGCATAAACAAAAACTAATAAAAAATTAAAAGGTAGTGGAAAAGGAGATTATGATCATCTTTTTTGGAAAATTATTATCGAAAATATTTTGGAGAGCTTGGTTTTCAAGAAGCTTGAGGACAAAAACCCTTGGGTTTCAAGGTGGATTGAATGAAAATCCAATACCATCGCATGGCGGATTCACTCAAGGTTCGCATTGAGTATCAATGAATGGTTAGATGATTTCCGGAAATTTTGTGAAGTCTTTAATAAGACAAATTTCAAGGATTTGTAGGATTTCATTGTTGAATTTGAAGATTTTCAAAATATATGGATTGAAGAATTTTATAATTATGCATGTTTTGGTATCTTATACTATTATTAGTTGCATTTATGTTATAAATCTTTTGTGGCACTTTACACTTCGCCATCCTCTAATGATATCAAGTCACATTGAAAGGGGTTTATTGTGACGTGGGTAAGGATACGACATCTGTTGAATACTATGAAGTACTTCTAATATCATCGTGCCTATGGATGGAAAAATCAGCGAGTACTCGCCGAGTTGCAGAGTACTCACCAAATTTTAGGTCATGCGAGTAACTCATGGCTAAAAAATTCACAAAAACCGTGAAAAATTTGTCAATTACTCTTTGTAAACTCACCAACTACTCTTAGGAAACCCACAAACACTTGTAGAGCTGTGAAAAAGTTGAAAATGAGGGCTAAAAACATAGCAAAAACATAATTTCAGTGCAATAAAAAAATGCCAAATGCATAAAAATGTCAAATATAAAAAAATCAGAAAAAGTAGTCAAAAAATTCATGATTTTGCCCTATAAATGCATGAATGCCCCTCACACTTCCTCACATAGCAGTTGGAAAGCAAATAATTTTAACAAAAATGTGTCAAATACTAATTTCTCCCTTAATTGATAAAATTGTGAAAATGGTGTGCAATATGAAGTTTTGTGTGGTTTCAAAGGCCCCCAGACCCCCATGAGGGACACTACCCCTCGGCCCTGCTAGGGGCATTGCCCCCAAACCCCTACACCCCACTAGGGGTGTTTCCCCCAAACCCCCACCAAAGTCATTTGATTCATTTTGTAGCTATATTTTGCATAAATTTTATATTTTTTCAAAAAATTATGTTTTTTTCAAAAATTTAAGTGTTTTTAAGGTGTCGAGTTTTGTCAAGTACTCTCCAAGTCATTTTTTTGGCTTGTCGAGTACTCTTTGAGTCGAAGTTTGTGAACTATGGCCGCACCATTATATATCTACCGCTGCCTGATATTTGAAGGGAATGCTAGAAGGTATTAAAGTAATAATTGCATACATTCAACAGTCATGGTTTATGTTTGGAATAGCAACGCAGCTCCATATAATGATTCAAGGAAGTTGAAGCTTTAGTATGCACATAAGACATATATATGACCATTGTTTGGACATGGTGGAGGTGAAAAGGAGCACCACACCTAACTTAGGTTGAAGGAGAATAAAGTCACAGAAGTAAGTTGATAATTGTTCCTAATTCCTACATGGATTTAATATTCCTACGTAGCATCCTGAGATGATATAATATTCAGCACAGCAATTAAAGAGGACCGATATTATTATAAATATATGCAAATAATTTAAGGCACCGCCATTTTCAAAGGGAGAGCTTCACATGTTGAATTGTTTCATACGGTTTTGAGCATATAGTATATTTCTGCCAGAAGCTGAGGAGAAGTTAAGACAAATAATGGGTAAGAAACTTTAAGCTGCTGGCGCAATGGACAAGGAAACAAGCTGGCCAATAGACTATCATATGCCGTGATTGGTAAGGTGGGATGTGAAGATATATTAATAGCATAGCACTGGCATAATATAGTTCGCTGGCAATAAACAGTCCCAGGTGGGGCGTCATGCATACTATTAGCAGATTCATTGTATAGTGATTGCTCTTAAGCAGTTATTATATTGGCAATTATTGCTGGGCCTGTGACTTTACAAGCTGCTGGTGATGAATGGCGTAAGGAGGCTGAATATTCATGTATGTGTGAGCAGCACTAGGCATTGTGACAATGTTCTATGCTGGGCGACATTGTTAAATAGCAGATTGCTGAGAACATTGGCATTAAGGGAGTTACAGTCTATGAACTGAATATCAGGTCAGACTTTCATATTGTATTTCCCTCTTCTCTGTTATACACAAGTCTAAATGTTTATTAAACTTGATTATAATAGCAGATAATGTACTGAAATTCCTTATAGTTTCTTGGTTTGAGTATAAATTACAATTTGTGGCAATTTGTTATTTATTTACCTCAACTTTGAAGTAAACAAAGCAATATTAAATCAAGTTCCAAACCAAATCTCTGCACCTTTACTTCATGCCAACAATTTGATGCAATGTTTAAGGGTTAATAGTGGAACTGGAATGAAAATTCAGTAAGGGATCTTTACAAAAAGGAACTAATTTTCGCTATCAAGTGCACACCTAATATAGAAGAATTAGTTTAGTTCAAGTTCACAAAATGCATTATGAAGTGCAAAACTATGTGATGGAAAATCAAATTCAAAATCAAGTTCATGAAATACATTATGAGGGGTGCACCTGTGTGAAGAAAATGAATATTCAAATCACACTATTGAATGTGCACCTATATGAAGGATATATGTCAACAAAATCAAATTCTCAAATCACCCTATCAAGGGCATGCCTAATAAAGGAAAATGTGTTTGATTTTTCAAAGATCCAATTTACACTATCAAGTGTGCACCTATGTAAAGGAAAATAAATTCTAAATTTGAAATCAAAATTGCATCATCAAGTATGCACCTAATAAGGTAGAATGGCATCGACTTGTCATAAAGATTGATTTGCATATAGAGGTGTGAAGCAATATAAAGAAAACAAAGTCAAACTTTGTGAAAGCCAAAATTATATTGATAGATGCACCATGCACCCTTGGCAAGGTAAAATTAGCATTTCAGTTTCAAGTTCTAAACTCCATACACAAGCTCACCTTTGACAAAGGAAATTTGTCAATTTTAAAACAAAGTAGAAACCCTCATATAGGCACACACCTGTGCATAGGACTGACCAAACATGTATAAAAAGGGGGAAAAAAACTTGTATTTGGAGGGTTGTGTTCATTCAGAGGAATTGTACCTTTTCAAAATAGAAGTGTCATATTTATAGGAATCAGCTATAGATGGGTACTTGCCCTTACAAAGGAAAATCAAGTTTAAATTAGCACAAAGAGTTCAGAAGAAAAATAAGGCAGATTATATATATAGAAGATCAAGCACTGGAAATAGCACTGATTAGAGATTAAATAAGTTTCTATACTCCTTTGTTCTACATCATCAGATTGGCATCAGATTCCATCAGCAGAACAACAGCAGAGCTTTAATTGGGAGCAGGGTTCCTTTAACAAACACCGTCAGCAAATTCAGCATTGAGCTTTTCATAACAGCAGAACATGAAAACGTGTAATGTCCCCTTCTCAATCCTGATCTTCTCAGTGACCGTTGGCCTTTTTCTGGAAACCCGGAGGCTAGTCGGAAGGTAAAATTAGGGTTTCCTATTTTTGAGGATGTCTTTGCTCGGAGTTGGTGGATTCAATGGCGGATTCTTTCTGGGTTTTCAGAGAGCTTCGCAGTGGTATGATCATTTCGGCATTCAGAGCATTTTCTGGAATTTACTATTTTTAGTAAATTCTATTTTTGGCAATAAACAGGTTGGTCTCAGGCGGTTGACTTTCCCCTTCAGTTGACTCAAGTGGCGTATTCAGTTTCGAGCTTCAAAATGCAGTTTTGGAGAGATGAGCTCATTTCAGTTAACATTAACATTATGTTTTAAATGTTATTTTATCACCTTGGCCTAGTCAAATAACTTAATGTTATTTTAAAAGATGGACTTGAAGGGTGGCACCATCATTAAGGATATATTTAATTTTTGATGAATTTTCCAAAGTCAAAGCAAGCTTAATATGGGCGCATTTATCAAGGTGTTGATTTTAATTAAAATATGAATATTGAGCTAAAAGGAAAAGGACGCCATCTTGGAGAAAGAGCTAGGGTTTTGTCATTGAGTTGGAATTTAGGGTTTCGTGAAGTCAATAGGAAGTTATAAAAGGAAGGCCTTGTGCATCATTTCACATCTTTGGACTACAGTACTGTTATGCTGCCGGTTTGGCTCTGGGTTCGCTTCGAGGAATGAAGGCCTCCTAGCTCGGGCATCACTTCTTGTTTGTGAGACAACAACTAGTGGTGATTCTTAGTCTAGTTTGTGAGTTCATTGGAAATTGTGCATTGTAATCTGCATTTGTCTACTTAGGTTCAGTTTTCGCATATTAGAAGTTTCTGGTCTTTGCATTCTAGCTTCAGCAGATTTGATGTTTTATTCATAAATAAAAAAAAGACAAAAATTTCTTTGTGGGTATTTCATAATTCATTCTAGCTGGTCAAGGCGCCCATGTATGCCAATTTGTAGATTTTTTAGAAAGGGATCTGATTTTTAAAGGCAAAATCGCCCCTGTGCTGGGCCGTACCATTTGTATGTCATTGGGATTCGTGCATTTCTTAGAATCTGCATTTTCAGTCTGTTTTGTGTTCTTAGCTTGAGCGCCTATCTTCTTGTTGGCGTTTAAATTAGCACCTCTGGAGTGCTGATTGTAAACGTTCAGCTATTTCAAATGTTTTGCAACACTTCTTCGTTATTTAAAGAGGAGAAGTCCCTCTCTGCTGGGAGCAATGCGTAGGGAAGGGAAATGTTTAACTAAGTTCCTATCTTTTTATGCTTCAGCGGCAGGACACAAGGGTGCACAAACACAATGCGCCGTAGCTAAGCTTTTCTCTGGTTTCTGCAGATCTTAACTACGACTAACTAGCTTTTATCTATCCAATACCTTCAAGATGAACAGAGCATGAGGGTAAAGGAGCGGGAATGGAATGGTTGGATCACTTGAATTCGCCGTCTCCAGAGGATATGACCGAGGCTCTGAACTCTCGGGTATACACCGGGATAAGGTTGGTACAAGCAAACACTCTGCACGGTAAACTAGATCTGAGATCTGCCAAGGAGGAGGGACTCCTATCCGAGGTATGAGCTTAAGAAATAGTTTACTAGAAACAACAAAATCACGATGCCTTGGCCAACGAGCTTGCTAAGGAGGAGGGACTCCTATCCGAAGTATAGCTTGGAAGTCAATACATTAAACAACATCAAACGACAACTGTCAATAACAAATATCCAAGGAGGAGGGACTCCTATCCGAGGAGGGAAATGAGACAACAAGCTATTAAACACAGGACGTAGACATAACTCAAATAAGATGATCAAAATGCAAGCGCCTTCTGATATTCTTCTTCAATGCTTTATCAACGAACTACAAAAGTTGGGAAAGCAAAGGCACGAAATCATGCACAATTACAATCATCCAACGAACTCTCATCCAAGAGTGAACAAATATTCGCTTTCAAAGTGTTGGCAACAATGGCGCAGCAATTTTGCATAGCAAGTAAAGGTTAAACAAATAATGAGCCCAAGGCTCTTATTTATAGAACTCAAAGGAGTGGGCAACCCCAAAATCTCCTTGAGTTAACAATGAGTTCTTGCCAATCAATTAGCAAGATTTATTCCTAAATAGGGGGAACAAGCAGTTAACTGGAAAGCTACTTCAGTTAACTGAAAGTCAACAAAGAGTCAACTGGAAACTACTTCAGTTGACTGAAAGCAAACTAAAGGTGAACTTAAATGTAAAGTCTCCCTCCAAAATAGACATCCACATTTAGTGGAGATCTAAGATCCACAAATCGTGGAAGTCAATTAGACATCCTTAATTAGTGGGATCTGACAATGCATGATTTAAGGAAAGTGGAGTTAAACTTGGAAAGAAGCATCAAGTTAACTCCAACTACATTTAATAGCATCTTGAGTTGACTTGGAAAGAAGCATCAAGTCAACTCAAGTCTCATGAATGCCACTTGGAGTGTGTATGGCGTCCTTTTCTGGTGCATTTATAGCTCGCCATTAATCAACAGTGTCTCAATCCATTGATTGACCTCATCAGCTTCTGGGGAGTTAATGCTCCGTAGGATGATGACGTGGCGTCGGAGCATGACCTCACCCGTTGTGAGCTGATTTCCGAAGTCAATGCATTGAGATGCTGCCTCTTCTAACTTGGTTGATAAAGCTGCTACCTTAGCCAGCTTACAACCCTCTGGATCGTCAAGAAAGGTGCTGCGGATGACATCCCTGAACTGGTTCTGTACAGTCACCAACTCGACGTATTCTCCTCCCTCACGCTGATATTCCATGCAAGGGAAAGATATTACCAACATTCTTGCGAAGTTGATAATAGTGGCAACCACCCTTCTGTAATCAATCATCTCTACTGAATGAGCGTCGTAGGCTTTCACCTTGTACGCCAATTGTTCCTTCCAAGCAAAAAGATGTTGCTTGTTTTCCTCAGAGTATACTGATTGATATGCTAATTGCAAATCTGCAATTGTACTTTCGTCTTCAAGCCTCTTTTCTGCAATCTTATGTTCTGACTGCTGGATCTCCACACGAAGTTCATGTGCTCTATCCCGTAACTGGTATAGGTTAGCCAGTACGCATCTACCCTTGAGAACAAACTCTTCCACCTGATTTCTCAAGTGTTTGCCGAATGTTAACAATTGCCGATGATTTTGTTCGGCGGGGAGATCTAGTAGTCCTGCCGGTAGGGCTGAGACGTTTGGTGTGCCATGTATCAAGTTGGTGATGTACGACCCGCTTTCGATTTTCAGCCTTTGCCGCTCTTTTACCATCCTGTCCTTTCTTTGTGCGCCACCGCTATTCTTCCGTACATCTTATCGTATACTTCCCAGGTTAAGTTGAGACAAAGTAGTCCCTACTCTGAACCCTCGTGGTATGCCTTTTCTAAACGCGGATGTAAGTGGCCTCTAAGATGATCTCACAATCTGCATTTCTTTCTATGTGAACTTCCTTCTTTAACTTCTTCGCCGACGTGTCTTGTGGGACGTGGTCGAACTCGGTAAAGTCAAGTTCATACGAGGGTTTTTCCCTCTTCCTTCCTAGGAAACCTTCGAGCCAAATAGAATCTTGGCGAACTTCACTAGGAGGGACGTGAGGCCCTTGAACGCTAGATGTGTGAGACTGTGCTGGAGCAATGTCTCTCGGTGGCGAATCCAAGTCGATGAGGACCTGTGTTCGCTGTGATACTGGTGATGTTGGCGGCTCTGCTTCCATAACAGGCACCGTTTCTGCTGCTGCTTCTACTGTTGTTGCTTCCGCCATTGGTTCAGCCACTGGTTCTTCAACAACTAATGCTGCTGGTTCCTCCGTGATAACTTCTGCTGAATCAGGGGTAGCAGCCTCTACTCTTTGTTCTGGGGCAGCAATACCCGTGATTATTTCACAGGACTATGTGCGGCTTTCTCCAATCGGGTGTCCCTCTCGTGTTCTAGGGCTTTGGAGCATCCCTCATCCCTTGGGAGACTGCACACTGCTTTTGTCTAGGTTTCCTTCTTGAAGTGGAAGGTGGTGTAGACTGAACCTGTGGCGGCTCTGTTCCGTGAGGTATCACCTTCCTTGATTTCTTGCTGTCGAGATAGAGTTGGCTATTTCTAACCACTCTACTCGTTCTTTCTTCTATAGATGTATCCTCTTTGGCATACCAATCCACTCTCGGGAGTGGTTGGGAGTCAACTGAATCTGCGAAGAATGTGGGGAGAATGACTTCCCCCTCATCATCTCACCGGACAGTTCAATGTCTCGGCCGAAACAGCACCAGGAGCTCAATCGCTGCAATTCCTTCTTCGCGACTTCATACTCGCCTTTACACTACCTAATAATTCCATAGAAGACTTGCGTGGACGAAAGTGTTGCCTAAGGTGTGGCCGCATAGAGTCCTCGGGATCACAAGATTCTATCAACAGATATTTGAGGTTAAACTCCATGTTCTTGCACCATCATCTTTTAGATCCACCGCTAATCCACACTATATAACTCCATTTCAATCTGGGAAAGTTAACAACTGTCTTCCTCTTCAAGCGCAAGTGGACATGAACCTCGGACAACTGTCTCAGGAACTCCATGAAAACTACCCTATCTGAAGGGTGTCTTGGTAGCATGGCGGGGTGGCCAATGTAGCCATACACGCGTATGTAGGAGAATGTAGGAAATTGGATAAACCAATCTGCCCAATCCGCCATTGCCTCTCTGGCTGTCTGCCAAATACGCACGTGCATCTCATGGTTAAGCTCACGAACTATGTGCATGGTGAAGTGATCACTTGTCTTCTTGAAGTGTCTTTCCGCTTGAGTAAACTCAAGACGTGTGAAAAACTCGTGAACCTTCTGCACACCTAAGGTTCCCACATTGTTCAATAACCTAAAATCGCCTTGGAAGGCTATTAGGTATACTAGGTAAGAGCACATGTGGAACCTATGAGCTTCCAGATACCCAGTGATTTGTCGGTGGAGTGTGTCACCGATCAAAGTGGCCCAGTCATAGTATTCCCTCCTGCCAATGATTTTAGCGATGACATAGTACATCCATGGCTGGAATTGACGACCATCTTCTTCTCCAGTGACTCTATTGAGTAGAGTGATTAACACTGCGTACTCGTCTTTACATTCTCCTTGCCCCAACAACTTAGGCAAGCTTGCCTTTGTCACTTTTAGCCATTTTTCGGCCATTATCCTTTGACATTTGTCCTTGGCCGTCTCAAAAGCTTTCTCACATTCCGTCAATGATATGACTTTGCTGTTAGGATGTGAGGGAATATCAAAACATCTTTCGATATCTTGAGGCTTTAAACTGCAAACAATCCTTCCATCTGCTGCTCTGATTTCTTTGGTGGTAGGGTTGTAATGCTTGATACAAGCGATTACGAGCTCTACGCTTTGTAGTGTGATGGGAATTGAAGCGGCTTGCAGCAATCCGGATTCTTCGATATTCTGCAATGTTATTTGATTCATGCCTTCTAACTGCTCCAAATCGACCACTGGATTTACTTGGTGTAGATTTGTGTCAACTGTTTTCAGGTAATCATGGAGTAAGACCGTCTTGGTCTCATATTGCACCTGGGAGTACTGCATCTTGAAAAATTTGAAGATTGACTGTAAGCTTGACCTAGTTCAGATGATTTTCGGAAACCCTTAAAAATAGCACCCTGCCGAGAAGTATTTTTCCGGAAAAAATCTGGCACATGGGTTTTGTTCGTGCTTCAATGCTGAACGAACCCAGTTCCTCAGAATTTGGATTCTGAAACTTTTTCGGAAAAACCCCCAAAAATAGGGGCAGCAAGTTTGCTGATTTTGGAAAATTTGTCGAGATGGGTTTCTCTGGAAAATGATGCTGAATCTACCCAGTTGATCAGATCTGATGTAGCCCGTTGCTTTTTCTGTCAGATGCAAGAAAACCTAAGACAAGAAGAGAGGAAAAAGACAGAAGGTGGATTGGAAGTTTTATCTGATCTTCAAAAAAAACTATCTCTGATCCAATCCTCAAAATGGCAATCCTTTCCTGCTTCAGATCTGCAAATAAAAATGAAGAACGGATGAAAACCTCCTTCAGATCTTCAATGGCGTCCTTGAGAGCTTTGTGGCTGTTTTTATCCTTCAACCTGCAATGAAATAATGAAAAGGGGACGCCATCTCCTTGAATATATATGTTTGAGTTTCAGATCCACAAATTTGGGGACCTAACACAAGCTCAAAAGGTGATTTGAGTTTGATCTGAAGTTAAAAAGGTGATTTCCACCAATCGTGGAGCGTTTTAGCCAACTTTAACTCAAAAAGCTTTTGACTTTAGTCAACAAATGACCTTTGACCTTTTTTAGGCGTCCCTTTTCATATTTTGCAAGTTTTTTGGTATTTTCTCTCCTGAAAACCCCCTGTTTGATCCTGAATCTGGCGTTGTCTGTTGATCTTGAGACGTCACGGACACATTCACTGCGGAGCAGAATCCATACTGGAAAGAAGTGCCTGGGAGACTGAATGATAAAAAGCTGAGTTAAGGGCTCCAAAAGACTGGGCGCCTTTCCCAAGAAAGGGCGCTTTTGCCAATGCCTTAGTGATTTTTCAGTCTTCGTTCTTCAGCTTATTTGAAATGACCTCTCGTGCCTTGAACTGGATTTCTCGTTGATCGGAGAGTCAGATGTTTCCACATGATGTTTCATCAGGTACCCAGCTCTGTTCTGCTAAGAATGACTGTCTTCGGGAAATCTGGATCTCAAATTAGGGTTCCTTTATCCAAGGGCGCCCCTCCTTGAAAAGGGCGCTTTTTCCTTTTAGCTTGATTATTTTCGTCTGACAAGTTGCCTACTTTGATCCAGATTATCCGTTGATTGCTCTGTCAGACATTGATGCTTGCAGTTGCGTTTCCAAGATCTTTTTGAGCTGAGAATGTTATCAAAGGAGGCCTTTTGTCATTGGTCAGCATCTGGAAGTCCAAAAGAAAGGGCGCCTTTCTTTAAGAAAGGCTCTTTTTCTTGCAACTTTGTCGTTTACCTGTGATTTCCTGATAATTCCTTAACTGCCTCTTTTTGCTTTGTCAGCAGCTGCTTATGATCTATCCATCAGATGATCTGGATGTTTGTTTCACTGTTGAACCAGCAACCAAACGTTGAGAATGACTGCTTCGGATGATCTTACTGACTTTGTTTGACCTTCAAAGACCATGGGCGCCCCTGCTTGAAGAAGGCGCCTTTTCAACATGTGAGCAATCTCCCCTTCGTAGCATCTCCAGAGTTAGTCAAATTTTGACCTTTTTCGTTTTCAGGAATCTCCTTCGTCAAACAGCATCTTTTTTGACCTTTTCCGCCATGGTTGTATCGTTGAAGCTTTTGAAGCTTAGCTTTCAGCGCCTGGTACTGGCCAATCTGCCATTAATGGCTGTGGAGCTCCTAACTTCGTTCCTAAAAAAGAGAAATAGACCCACCAGAGTAAAACGTGTCTTTTGATGATTCTGACTTGACCAATGTGATCGTGAAGCCCTTTAAGCCTATCAAAATCATTTTCGATCATTTCTGGGAAGGTCCTATTTTCGGGGGATTTCCCTGAAAATAGGGGAAAAAAAACCCTAATTTTCAATTTTTCAGAATTTTGTACATGTGTTCCTTGACAGAAACCCACCAAGATTCTATGATTGGTTTGACCTAAAACAGACCTTTCATGGCATTTTAACAAGATTTAGCTCAATTTACACAGAATGCCAAAAAATTTATTTGGGGTACAACACTTCTATTAGTGTTTTGAAATTGATATTAAGCATTTTGAATGAGAAAAGAGTGAGTTCCGAGCATTTTCAAGAAATCCTATGCTGCTGGTTATCTGTTGAAAGTTGCAGGTCTGACAAGACAGCTTTGAGAAATCTGCAATTTCTTATTTGAATGCTGGTGATAATTCTTTAAAAAGCATTGTGAAGACTTCAGTGAAGATTGCCCAAGTCTGGAGAATAAGGTTGGATCTATTTATTGCCATTTCCGTTGATCTTTACTTTCAGCATCTAAATTCACGAATATTGTACAACTCTATTATATGCTGATTTGTATTGTAAGCAAGATTTCGTTTCTTAAGATTGTAAGCTGGCAGTAGTACTGACAGCCAATTAGATTCTTGCTTTATCAGATTGTAATAGTCTTCTTATTTCAGCAGTTGATATTGTTTTTAATTGACCTCCGCCCTATGGTAGCTACTTCCCCATTCTGGGTTAGCAAGCACATTCTGGGTGTTGAGTATTTCCAGCTTTCCGCATTTCTTTTCAAGCATAGTATTCTGTAACACTCCGTCATATGGTCGCCCCTCACTCCATACTAGATTGGGTAGCACATACTTGGCGTTGAGTTCCCATTCAGCATTTAGGGTAGAAGATCCTCTGACCATATGCTCACCATCATCGGCGCCATTCTTGGTGAGAGTTGCTTTCGTACGTTTTAGTTTACCTTCTAACCTTAACGGGTACCTTGATTGTAATGTTGTAATCTGATAATTCAAAAACGAAAAAATTGGCTCGGAATATTTCAAAACGGCAGAACACAAAGCAGTTTTCAGCAGAGAAGCCTCATTTGATAACTTTCAGCAGGAAAATCTGTCACCTACACAAAGGTATGAATGACCAGCAGGGGTTTTTAACAGCCAAAGTATACAAACATTCATTGCAGCCAGGATCACAGTGCGTCATTCCACATCTGTCATCAGCAATCCCTTATCAGACTTGGTTTGAGTGTGAAAGGACACTCAAAAAGGCATCTTCAAAGGGTTTCTAGGGATTTTGAGTCGTTCAAAGATATAAAATGAAATTTTTTAGGTTGATTTGCAAATGTTTGTTCTTAAACCCTAGTCATTTCTCTCCAAACTTCATCTTCAATTTAGTGGAGTCAGAGAAAAAAAATCAATAGCCTTATAACAAACGAGAAGCAGACTTTGTTCAACAAGATTGCCATGATGTTTTTGGTATTGTCAAGTTTGTAGAGAATAACTGAAGTTAAGTTGCTAGGGTTTGATGTGAGATGCTCTTTGTTCTTCAAGTGTCGCCAAGGATATTTCAGCCGTTCCCATCCCCGAGACAGCTCGAGGGCATCTCCTAACAGTCCCCAATTTTTCAATTTTTGCCCTTGTCATCCCAAAAATTGTTTTCAAGATGGGGGGATGGCAAAGGGATGGCTGTAATGTCCCCATTTTAGCTGACATTGTTTGATGAGGAGTGAGCCTATCATTTTGATCCTCGTAGGCTGACAATGGTGTGTAGAGGATCATTCGAGGCAGTTACCCGGCGTTCAGGAGCATCTTTCTTTCAGTTGTTTCAGGTTGGGCCTTCGCAAACTCTTTCAGAGTGGTTTTTCAGATACTTTCTATTTTTAGAAAGTCGGGCAGGCGGAAGCTGCTATTTTGGGCAGGGCACCTAGTCCAGTTAATGAGCTCAAAGCCGACCCAGTTCATTAGTTGTTGGTCAGATGGAGAAATAACGGAGTATTTAATGATTATTAAATATTTTGATATTTTGACTTTATGTTATAAAGTCACTTTATTAATATATTTAAATATTAATAATTAATGGCATATTATAAAGTATTTTTAATACTTTATAATAAAGTGAAATATTTGTTATAATGAATAATTATTTTATTCATTAATGGGACGCCATTTATTTATTATTTTTCTCCTAAGTCAAAAGGGGCGAATTTAATCATTATTTAAATGATTATTAAAAAAGAATGCTGCGGTCGAATTTCTCAAGAAGGGTATATATTGACTGCCAAGACAAATCGAACTCATGTGTGATGATTATTCAATTTGTCTTCTTTTGCTCTGAGCATTGAAGTTTGCAAAACCTAGGGTTTCAGCAGACGATTGGTTTTGAAGAACGATACCTCTTCAGAATCTGACATACTGAGGCTGTGCAATACCAGTTGAAGATTGTCTACTTGGTGACTTCACACAGAGGTTACAGTTTGAGCTTATTGGATCAATTCAGAAGAATATACAGGGATTTTTGATTAGCTATTGAAGGCAATTTGACAAGGGCCATTTCTCAGAGTTCAGGCACATTCTACAAGGGAGCCGTACCACATTAATTGCTGCTGCTGCTGAGCCGTACTGTTGTACCAGCAAGGGCCGTACTTCTCCTTCTGAGAAAATCACTTGGTCTTTTCACTTCCAATCTTTTGCAGAAAGGGCGCCTAGGGTTCTGGAGGTTATCTCTCTGTTTCTGAGCCTGGAGATCATTGTTCTGGAGCTGTCCGTACATTCTCATCTTCTTTTCAAAGCAGCTGCAACAGCAATCAGGTTCTCTTGAAAAAGTAAAGATATCTCTTCTTATAAGTTCGATTTATACATTGTATATGCTTTGGATCATGAATAAATGTATTCCCCTTCATTAGAGAGCAATCTTGATGCGTAGTTGTCATTCATTCATTTTTTATGAATTTTTTAAGCTTCCTTGAGCAAAATCGCAATTTCCTGTTTTATGCAAAAAACCTCAAAAAACACAAAACACAAAACACACAAAACTCTCAAAAATCAGCATTTACAGTTAGGGTTTGGGCAGAGAGTCACTTGGACTCTTACAGTGGTATCAGAGCACAGATTTCCTGCCATCCTGTGCTTTTTCAGTTGCTTTTTCAGAATACAAAGTGCTTTTTGGTTGCTTTTTCATGAGTAGAGACATTATTCATTATACCAAGGGTACAGAAACAGGTAGAGTTGAGGATTGGACAGGTCCACCTATTCCTGAAGGTGAGACAGTGTCAGGAGTATTGGGTATTCACAGATCTAGCTCCAATAGTAGCGAGAACAGCGTTGCAACCCTAATGGCAGACCGTGAGATCCCTGCAGAGACACATAGGGATTTAGGGAAAGAACATGCAGAGGGTGATATTACAGATGAGGAGTTTAGACGCAGGCATGATAACATGATGGACATGATGTCCCAGTTGATGGGCACTATTAGGCAGTATACTCCATCATAGCCACATTATATTCAGATCGGACAGTCGAGCAAGACTGCAGGAGTGGATCAGCCTTTGGCATCAGCACCACGACAGCCATCACCGATCTATCAGGAGCATAGGCCTGGACAACCTATATTCTTGCCCAAAGAGACCCCACCTCCGACTCCGGGGGCAGAGCAGCAGGGGCAGCATCAGGAGTTTCAGTCACATAATGGCATGTCAGTAGCAGATGTGACTAGGTTTCATAGTGAGTATCTATAATTAGCACCCGAGATTAGACAAGCATTATCATTTCACAAGTTTATGGATGTTCATAAACCTAGAGGAGGAGGCAGATTTGACCGTAGAGCTCCTCAGCACCAGCAGTCACAACCACAGGTGAACAGGGATTTGCAGTATGCAGTCAGCAAGATCACCTTGCCATACTTTGATGGGTCTGATAAGACGTCAGCGAGGTCTTGGGTCCAGAAATTGGACAACTATCTTTCACTGAGACCTATGCAGGAGGACGAGGCCATTAAGTTTGCTACTTTGCATCTTGATGGGTTAGCGCATGATTGGTGGCATCATGGCATGTACACACTTGGCCATCATGCAGTCACTACTTACCAGGAGTTCACCAGCAAGCTCATAGAGCGTTTTGACAAGAAGGATCAAGAACACTACTTCAGAGAGCTAGCTCAGCTCAGACAGACAGGTAGTTTGGATGCTTATGTCAGTGAGTTTCAAAGCACGCACGCCAAGTATCGCGACGCAACTTGGTAATTGGTCATTCTTCGTCGAGGGTTTGACAGAGCCTATGAGAGGTTGGGTCAAGGCATTCGATCCTCCTACTCTTCAGGAGGCGATGCGGAAGGCAAGGAGTATGGAGCTTGCTGCTCCGAAGAAACAATTTCAGCCTAAAACAAACAGCTTGCCTGTTGAGGAGAGTCATACACCAGTTGCAGAACCAAAAAGGAAAGCAGCTGCAAGAATTGATGATGCAACTCGTAATGAATTGAGGAAGAAACAACTTTGTTATTGGTGCAAAGAACCCTACAACAAGGAGCATGATTGTCCTTTGAGACCGAAGGGCAGAGCCAACCGCCAAGGGCTTATTATTAAAGATTGAGTTTGAGGATTCAGACCAGCAGGTTGTTTCAGAACATGCAGAGGCCGGGAATGCCTCTATGGAGTTTGGGCCCGCTACCAACCTGTCCCCGTTGGTATTATCTGCTAGTGTACGGGATGATTCATTCAGGTTTAGGGGATTAGTGGATGGACAGCGATGTATCGCTATGCTTGACACCGGAGCCACACACAATTTCATTGATGAGAGCTTCGTCAACAGATACAGGCTCCAGACCAAGGACTTCGCTGGATTCAGAGTTCGGGTGGCAGATGGATATACACTCACTTGCACTCAACGAATTTGTAATCTCACCCTCATGCTGAATGATTATGAGTTGCAGGCAGACTTTTATGTAGTCAACCTAGGAGGGATGGATTTAGTGTTGGGTATGAGATGGCTTCAGGACATTAGTGTGTTCACCCTCAACTTGCCTAAAATGGAGATGAGATTTGAGGTACAGGGCAAGAAATATGTGTTGAGGGGAATTACAGATGGCAGCCTTTGTTCTATCTCTCTCGTTAGTGGGAAGAGCGAGAAGGTAGAGGAGGATTTTGTGCAGACCAGGCATGGTTATGCTCAGTACCTCAGGGGTTCTGAGGCAATCGTTTGGGATCAGCCTAGTGATTTGGTTCAGTTTGTGACCAATCCATTGTTTGAGACGAATGTTATATCTTCATACGACAATCCGCTTTTTGAGTTTGATGTGGGTCACTCTCGTGTTGATAGCGTTTGGGATCCTACTAGTGCACTGGGATTTCAGACTCAACTCATGGAGGAGTTTCACAGTGTGTATATGGTGCAGAGTGCATATGGTTTCGTGATTGACCCGCATGTACACAATTTGTTTCAGGTGCACAGTTCTAGTATGCACGTGCTTGATATGTTGGATGACAGTATATCTCGTGCAGTTTTAGGGAGTAAGTGTTGCTTGCAGTTTGACTTGCCTCTTGAGTTTTTTGATCCTATGACGGACCGCACTGAGGTTGATAGGGAATGGTATTCTATTCTAGTTGATCAGTTGTGGGAGTTACAGGAGACAGTTGTGGCTAACAGGAACATTGTCTGGCACTATCTTTGGGATCCAGGTGGTGCGGTGCGTCCGTATTTGCAGAGATTGCTTGAGGACAAGCATTTTCAGGGAGGGTGGACTGTAATGTCCCCGTTTTAGCTGACATTGTTTGATGAGGAGTGAGCCTATCATTCTGATCCTCATAGGCTGACAATGGTGTGTAGAGGATCATTCGAGGCAGTTACCCGGCGTTCAGGAGCATCTTTCTTTCAGTTGTTTCAGGTTGGGCCTTCGCAGACTCTTTCAGAGTGGTTTTTCAGATACTTTCTATTTTTAGAAAGTCGGGCAGGCGGAAGCTGCTATTTTGGGCAGGGCACCTAGTTCAGCTAATAAGCTCAAAGCCGACCCAGTTCATCAGTTGTTGGTCAGATGGAGAAATAACGGAGTATTTAATGATTATTAAATATTTTGATATTTTGACTTTATGTTATAAAGTCACTTTATTAATATATTTAAATATTAATAATTAATGGCATATTATAAAGTATTTTTAATACTTTATAATAAAGTGAAATATTTGTTATAATGAATAATTATTTTATTCATTAATGGGACGCCATTTATTTATTATTTTTCTCCTAAGTCAAAAGGGGCGAATTTAATCATTATTTAAATGATTATTAAAAAAGAATGCTGAGGTCGAATTTCTCAAGAAGGGTATATATTGACTGCCAAGACAAATCGAACTCATGTGTGATGATTATTCAATTTGTCTTCTTTTGCTCTGAGCATTGAAGTTTGCAAAACCTAGGGTTTCAACAGACGATTGGTTTTGAAGAACGATACCTCTTCAGAATCTGACATACTGAGGCTGTGCAATACCAGTTGAAGATTGTCTACTTGGTGACTTCACACAGAGGTTACAGTTTGAGCTTATTGGATCGATTCAGAAGAATATACAGGGATTTTTGATTAGCTATTGAAGGCGATTTGACAGGGGCCATTTCTCAGAGTTCAGGCACATTCTACAAGGGAGCCGTACCACATTAATTGCTGCTGCTGCTGGGCCGTACTGTTGTACCAGCAAGGGCTGTACTTCTTCTGAGAAAATCGCTTGGTCTTTTCACTTCTAGTCTTTTGCAGAAAGGGCGCCTAGGGTTCTAGAGGTTATCTCTCTATTTCTGAGCCTGGAAATCATTGTTCTAGAGCTGGCCGTACATTCTCATCTTCTTTTCAAAGCGGCTGCAACAGCAATCAGGTTCTCTTGAAAAAATAAAGATATCTCTTCTTATAAGTTCGATTTATACATTGTATATGCTTTGGATCATGAATAAATGTATTCCCCTTCATTAGAGAGCAATCTTGATGCGTAGTTGTCATTCATTCATTTTTTATGAATTTTTTAAGCTTCCTTGAGCAAAATCGCAATTTCCTGTTTTATGCAAAAAACCTCAAAAAAAACAACACAAAACACACAAACTCTCAAAAATCAGCATTTACAGTTAGGGTTTGGGCAGAGAGTCACCTGGACTCTTACAATGGCCGACCATTCCTAAGACAGCTGGAGCATCTTAGATGTCCCCCAACCATCCTAGGGATAGCCAGCCATCCCTATAGCTATTCACTTGATTTAATTGATGCTTGTAATTAAATGTTTCCTTGCCCATTTGTAGATCTTCAGGGGGAACTTCTATGTGACAAATTGTGACAAGCATTCTAGCATATGGTTCTCTCGTCACATTTGTAGGCATGATTATAATAAAGATTTCATAAATGTTACCAACGCTTTAAGTCATTGCAAGCCATGTTTGTAATGGTCTCTTCTTTATTACATATGGATTTATGGAGTTTGGAAAGTGATTGTTAAGTTTGTTCGGTTGCTTGATATCATATCTCTAGCATATATAAATGCACAATTTATATTCTATTGTGATTTCAATGTGTTGTCTTTTAGGTAAATTGAAACTCTTTAACCCAATAGATAAAGCACCGATCTTAGAAATTAATGATCCACCATACACTCAAAACAAAAAGCATGTTTCACCAATAGTGTACTGTGTAGGAGTAGGCTAGTAGTTTGTATGCACTTCATGATTCAACGATTCATCTACGGAAGCATCTATAACAAGCCAGTACAGTTCATACCCTAAAAAAATCATGTTTTGCATACCTACATCTTGCATTTGTGCAATGATGTCTTTGGTCTACTAACAATCTTTGAGGCCAAAGCATAAAGTGGATACTACAACTATATTTTCAGTTTGTTTATCATCCATTGTAATCATTTCTATTGAGGATGGCTCTAGGAATACTCTCTTAGGCTTTGCTAAGGCCGAAGTGAAGAAGAGATTATCTACTCTCAGCAATTGGCCTTAAATCACTCACATTTTGTTGATGAACTGATCAATCTCTCTTTAGGACAACATTTCCTTGGCCCTAAAGCAAATTGATTCCTCTAGGAGTGTGAGCAGCAATTTCAGTACCCAACAAAACCCAAGAAAATGTGTCTAGCAATCACAAGTGTGAATCTCTTGCCAAATTTTCTTTTGATCATGGTAAGATGGCAAACCAACAACAAAAGTATGCGGATGAACAAGAAATGTTCTTGGGCATGTAAAGTGATATAAAAGATTCACTAAGAGTTTCTTCAAGATTTCCCATGATTGAATTAATGCATAAGGAAAAAATCATCAAGCAGACAAAAGAACAATAGGATGCTTCTAAAGCACTTAGTTTATTACCCTCTCATTTTGGCATAGTAAATGCTTCTCCCTTAACAATATCCAAGCAACTGAATGAGATTTAGGCATCAAGCAAATAAGATATGTCTACTAGGGACTGCTTGAAGTTGAGAGGGACAGATATAATTGTCTATAGTTTAAACCTATACCCCATTTATCAGAGTATTACAAAGATAATTTCTAACAGCATGGTCCCATGATAATTTAGCAGAATGTATAATTTGGAAACTTCTCTTAAAATGGTGGAGTAACTATAATTTAGAAGTTGAAATCTCACCTGTGGGATGAGAGTGGAGCCTGAAATTATGCAGCCATTGCTTAACCATTATTGTGCTACATGGTTACACATTTTTCCTTACCTCCTTTTTATTAAAAAAAAATAAACTATTGTAAAAAAAAGATTTATAATTTGACAATTACTTGAAATAAACAAGAAACAATAAATCATGGTAATGTTAACCCAAAAAAAGCTCCAAAAAAAGCTCCAAAAAAATTGAGCTGTGCTTGTTAAAGTAAATTAGCTAAGTGGCTGCATGGGACCCTGCTGTAAGAGTAAAGAAAACAAACTGTTATCAGAAGATCTATCATAGATGTTACTCTTTTTATCATATTTGCTTGAACAGAATAAAAGCTATAGGGGGAGTAGAGATACTAAAAATCTATGTTGGAAGTCATATTTGCAAACCCATTTTAGCCTAAGACAAAGGTCGAAACTGAATGGCAAAAAAAAATTCAAGGTTGATGCCGATACCTATGGTTATTAGTATATCTAAGTATGGTAAAGGAAGGCCGATGCAGACCCAAAGTGCAAAAGTTTGGGCATTGTCCTGCTAGGATGCATGCATGTACAAGTGTGAATAGCATCATATTATCATTTCCATACATAAAGATTGAGGACATCCTATTAATACATTGTAATGTCCCACCCCAAATGGAACAATCTCTATTGCGATTTTGCTTAATATTTTAAAAGATCATAGCAATTTGACATATTATCCTTTTGTCAAATAGATAACATAAACTGAACTAAATCCTTCTAATGGCATTGAAGTTTGTAAACACATAACAGTTTCAATACATATAATTGTCAACATAATATGTTTCAGTCTGAGATTCATGCATTACATTATTGTGGAGTATTAACTCATTGAATACAGCACATATCAAAACCAGACCTTTACAAATGATACTCCTGAATGGTGACAGTATAATCAGCAGTTTACAACTCAGAAATAAATATGAATACCAATGCAATACTCAGAAATAATAACCAGACAGCAGATAGCTCCCAAATCAGATACTTCCAGGTGTGGAGAAGCGCCCAGCAAGCAGGATACTCCAGAAATGGAAGATAGCGAGCAGTATGAGGCTGCCAGCTGCCCGAAAACCCACGCCCAGGTCTGTAATTATGCCCAGCTCTGCTCAAACATCTACAGCAGCAATATGCACGACCTCTTGAGCAGAAAATATACTCAGAATGAAGCCTCTAAGTAAGGCGACCCTTCTCAACGCAACACCATGACCTCCCTATTGCCCTCTTGTAGCATACACGAACACAACCTCACAGAGTCTCACGCCTGGCAGAGATAGCTTCAGCAATATTCATAAAACCCTCACGCCATTCTTGTCACAAGCTATGTACTCAGCAATAGATGAGATTCATAAACCCCACACACATTTTAGCAGCTGATAATAATGACTGAGATCCTCACTTCCAAGTCTGGAAATGACAACTCCCACGCCATAATACATAGGCATAACACGGACAGTATGAGATTATCCTTAATGACCACAGCATGTAAATCTCAAACCCTCATGCCTAAACAGAAACCCCTTCAGCCTATTCATTAATCATTCAAAACCACACACAGGTCAACTAGCTATAAAGAGTGCAATTCAAACTTAGGAAATTGGAGCCTGTAATGTCTCCTTCTCGCACTTGAGCAGTGGGGTTGTCCATTAGCCTATTCCAGAGTTCTTGTAGGCTAGTTGGAGTTGGTTAGGGGACTCAATGACCAGCATTGGGCTCAGTGTTGGTTTTCGGCAGGACTTTCTATTTATAGCAGTGGCCAACTTTTAGTGCTTACTATTTATAGTAAGCCACATGGCATCTCAGTGAACTTCAGCTTTGTGCCAATTTGTGTTTTGGAAAACACTTACTATATTTAGTAGTTGCTATTTATAGTAAGTCTATTTCGAGTAACTGGTCCCAGACCCATAAGTAAGTCTATTTCGAGTAACTGGTCCCAGACCCATATTGCTTCAACAGTGTTATTCCTAAGGTGGCGTTTGTGAGTCTAAGGTTGGATTATTTAATATTTTCCTTTTATCAGTCATTTAAGTTATTTTAATAAAGTAACTTTATAACTTAAGTGAACGGGTTGGTGGTCATCGTAAAAAGCACTTGGAGCCTAATGTAATGACTTAACATTGTTTTAAAAGGCAACAAAAACAAAATAGTTTCCTTATGAGCATTTGATGCCCAAGGGAGGTATAAGGTGTTTTTAATTATTAAATTTTTAAAAGGCTCATAAGGAGGGCGTTGGAATTGGAGGGAAAAGTGTTTTAAACCTAAAGTTGCCCCAATTTACCTCTCACTTTCTATAAAGTTTCATTTTGGCTCTCATTTGCTCGTCTTTGAATTGGCAACTTAACAAGATGCTGCCGGAATGACTCTAGAGTACTTTGGCTGTGTGTTGAGGACAAAAAACCTCACTGCATTGAGCTGGTTTCGGTGGTGAAAGATCCACCCTAGCCAGATTTGAGTGGTTCCATCCAAGGATCACATTGGGCTTCATCAAAGCTCTGATTTTCAAAGTTTTTGGGTGGTTAAAGATGAAGATTTTTGTAGTCTTTTGATGTGGGTTTGTTGGTAGGAGTTGGGTTTGGTGTGTGGATCATTTTGGTGGTGATTTGAAGGCATTTTGGAGTGATTTCTGAAGTCTGATTTGCATTATCAGAAGTTTTGGAAACTCAGTTTACCAATGGTTGAAAGAGAAGATTGCTCATTGCTCCGTGCACACTCAGGATATCATTTTGGGTATTTGTTAAATGGATTCTCCATGTTTGGGCACCCCATTTCAAGCAGTCACATGATTTATTTGGCAAAGAACTGATTTTTCTAGGCTGGTCATCCTAGGTGGCCGTACCTTTCTAGGTATTTGTGGTTTGGTGATCTGCTGTTGTATAGACTCCAAATCAGTGCTTTTCAGTGTCTGGGGTGGCTGTTCTTGGGCGTTGGAGACTTATATGTAGCTGGACTTGCTTATGCTTGATTTGTAATGCCATTCTATTGAAGTTGCTGCTGTTGGATGCTCATTTCCAGGTTTGAATATTGTTTAATTAGGTCTGATATAGCACTGTATTTATCTGATTATAAACCTGAAGCAACTGCTCTTGTTCCATGTTGTTATCTATTGTGTATGATATTGTAATCTATTATTTTGTAAGAGACCAGGTGTCTCTCAACCCGAACCCTGTCTGAGAATACTGTGTTTTGACTATTTTCTGTATTTTTTTGGTTTTTTGATAGGTTTTTGCATATAAAGAGAAAATGCGATTTTGCAAGGAAAAATGACTGGAAAAATAATATAAAATGCCAGTGGATATAAACTACAGAATATCATTCAAATCCTGATGCCAGAGGATCTATTAATCATTCTGAATGATTACACTGTGATTTAAACAATACACAAAGAAAAAGGAAATACATTTATTTTAGAAACCTGGTTATTGCAGCCGCCTTGAAATGAAGAAGAATAGGTACAGCCAACTCGAACACCAACTGGAAATATTCCTGCCTAATTTTTTCTTTTTCAAATACCAGACATTAAAAGCAAATTACGCAGGTTAGAGAAGAAACCAAAACGTGCAAGAAAGCAACTCTAACCAGAATGGCGCCGATGATGGCGAGCATTGGTCAGAGGATCTAAAACAAACTGCTTATGCTGGAAAAGGAACTCGACGCCAAGTATGTGCTACCCAATCCAATGCGGAGTGAGGGGCGACCATATGACGGAGTGAATACAAAACAATGCTTGAAATGAAAGTGCTGAAAGCTTGAAACTACTCAACACCCAGAATGTGCTTGCTCACCCAGAATGGGGAGTAGCTACCATAGGGCGGAGTTACAACTAATTCACTAGTATAGAAAGCAAGAACGTGAATTACAATTAATGACAAAGCAATATTAAAGGATGCTGGTCAGTACTACTGCCAGATTACAATAAATACTATTGCCTGCAATGTCAATATATTAGACTCTTTCCAGATAGAGTACTCAACGTTATTTCTGTTACAATCTCAAAGGAAATCACACTGCCAATTACAAATCAGAATAATGCAGATTGCTAGGACTGTCACAAACAGATCTGCACTTTAAACATATGATCAGCAGCTTACAAACTGGAAGAATTGCTCATAACTCCCTCAATACACATCCGATTTATATGTCATAAAATGCAATGCACCTTGAGAACCTAGGCGACCAATATGGAACCCCTAAACTGAACAAAATGCAGCCATTTCAATTTGCACGAATTCCAAGACAGCACCAAATGGTACGGCCCAGCTGAGTAGTTCGATTTGACTTTAAAAATTAAATACACAACACTAAAATCTGAGATTTGAGACAAAGAATCACCTACCCTAAACCATGAGATAAATGCAATACCCAGAACTCTGTTTTTTGTATTTTTTGACTTACAATGAAAAACATGGATCTGCTGTGTTAAATCAGCAAATACAGAAAACTCTCTAAAAATGCAGACTTACTTAACAAGACCAAACTGAATACAAAGCACAAATACAAATGAACTCACAAATCTACCTTAAATAATCGAACCTCTCCACTAGATGCTATCTCTCAAGCACGAAGTCGAGCCCAGCCTAGGAGGCATTCATTCCTCGAAGCAATTCCGCAACCGTTTCGGCAGCATAACATTAGCATAGACCAAAGATGATGAAATGATGCACAAGACTCCTTTTTATAAGTTCCGTTTGACTTCACGAAACCCTAAAATCCAACTCAAGCTCAAACCCTAACTTTTCCTTCAATAAGGCGTCCTTTTCACCTTTAGCTCAATAATCATATTTTAATTAAAACATCACCTTGATAAATGCGCCCACATTAATTTCCTTTGACTTTGGGAAATTCACCAAATATTAATTATAACCTTAATGAAGGCGCCACCCTTTGAGTCCACCTTTTAAAACAACATTAAGTCATTCGACTAGGCCAAGGTGATAAAATAACATTTTAATTATAATGTTATTTTTAAGTGAAATGAGCTCTACTCTGTAATCAGATCAAGCCCTAAATTGAATACACTCTGAATCAACCGAAGGGGAAAGTCAACCTACCGATACCATCCTCGACATAAAAATGTAATTTACTAAAATAGTAAATTCAAAAGTGTCAATGCCGAGATGAACATACCACCGCTAAGCCCTCCGAAAACCTGTAAGGAATCCGCCTATTGAATCCACCATCTCTCAACAATCCACTCTCAAAAATAGGAAACCCTAATTTATCTTCTCACTAGCCTTCTCAAGTTTCCAAAAAGGCCAATCTGGCCACAAGAACAATCAGTTTGAGAAGGGACATTACAACTCCAGGCTCAGAAACAATGAAATAGCTCCAAAAACCCTAGGCGCCCACTTTGCAAAAGACAGAAGATAAAAAGGCAAAGCGATTTCCTCTGGAGATGAAGTACGGCCCTTGCTGGTACAGAAAAGTACGGCCCCAGCCAGCAGCATTAAATATGGTACGGCCTCAAGAAATAAGTGCCAGAACTCTGTGCAATGATCTCTGATAAGTCGCCACAAGTAACTGATGAATAATCTCTGTAAGTTCTTCTTGAATCGATCCAATAAGCTCAACTACAACCTCTGTATGAAGTCACCAAGTTTGACAGTCTTCAACTGGTATTTCATAGTCTCAGTGTGCCAGATCTTGAAGAGGGAACGTTCTCCAAAATCAATGTCTGCAGAAACCCTTGTTTTGCAAACCCCAATGCTCAGAGAGGAAAATAAGACAAATTGAATAATCATCACATAAGAGTTCAATTTGTTCTTGAGAGAATATATATGTCCCTCTCAAAAATGCGACTTTCCTCATTAAATCCATTAAATAATAAATATTCGCCCTTTTTCAATACTTTGGCTAATATTTATTAAATGGCGTCCTTTTTAATTTAATGAATATTAAATTCATTAAATATTAATTTTTCCCTCTTTCCTTATAAAGTATTAAAATACTTTATAATTTGCCATTTAAATATTAACTTTAATATTTCATTAAAATGACTTTATATTATAAAGTCAAATTAATTATTCCATCATTTATTATTAAATGCTTCTGATAACCCCCGTTTGTTCAACCAAACATCAAATGGGGTCGATACTGAGCTGACTAGCTAAACCAGGTGCCCTGCCCAAAATAGCAGCTTCCGCCTGCTGACTTACTATAAATAGTAAGTATCTGGAAAACCTCTCTGAAAGAGTCTGCGAAGGCCCAACCTGAATCAACTGAAGGGATAATGTTCCCGAACACCAGATAACTGCCTCAAATGATCCTCTACACACATCTGTCAGCCTACGAGGATCAGAATGATAGGCTAACCTCAAAACCAGCTGTGCTAACTAGGAAGGGGACATCACATATTTCCCTCTATATTTGCAATTTTCTACATGTTATGCATCTTGAAACATAGTGGAAACATACACAAAACATAACAACATGCAATCAGCAACAGTGAATTTTCAAAAAAAAAATCAGGGGTGTATGTTACAGAGCCTCTACAACCCACGACCAGCTACAGAAAACCCTTCAAACATCCACATTCCAAAACTGAAATATGAAGTTTGCAATGCACGCACAACAGTATGGATGCTTCTATTCTGGAATATAATCGATGTCAGCAATATCTTCATTAAATTATTCAAACCCTTGAATATTGAATTCCTGTAATTTCCAAACAATCCTTGAAAGTGCAATGCACAACCCCTAGATGAGATTGTGTGATGAACCCTGCTGGCTCACAACTCAAACCCCTGTATTTTTCTTAAGTCTTATTGTGTATTTTTGTTTTTTAAGAGAAAGTTT